>BGZK01002454.1:0-56413 GCA_005406025.1 Eumeta japonica | reverse complement strand
TCGCGTTGGAAAATAATATTTGACTATTGACCATGCTCACCGGCCCGGTATACTTATCAAGAAAAATATAGGCGGGGTTTTATTTTTTCATTTTAGTATCTTGAAGTAGTTTTTTTATATATTTTTTACAGAAAAGGAAAGAAAGCATAAAAACATAACTATAGACCGTAAGGTATACTGAAACGCTCTAACTGAAAGTTAAAAGAAAATTATCCATTTAAAAATACAAGGAGAACAACTGGCAAAAATTTACCTCTGGGAAGTTTTTTTCACGTTTTAAATTCAATCTGCAAAATTGAAACTCAAGCGCTACTTAAATATTCATTGACACAATAACAGAATTTTATTTAGACATTCTATTATAGGGCGGCATCATTGACCACAAAACAATTCAATTATGAATTTGAGTGTTGAAAGTATATTTTTCCTCTTTATTTATTATTTATACTGTGGCAGTTGCAATATTTGTAACAAAGCATTTAAAAGTATTAATATGCGTAATGTAATGCATTCATTCATACATAATAAAATAAATGTATTAATAAGAGAAATTAAGAATGTTATTTTCTCAGATATTAAGAACCCAAAACGGACGAGTTTACATGAAAAATTGATGGATGTCAGTGAAGCAAAGAGATATGCAAAGACCGTACCATGTGGAAATCTACAGTCCCTGCTTACCCTTCTGGGAAATAGGCGTGAGTTTATATTAATATTATTTTAATCAATACGTATCCCCAATTTTATAATATAAATATTGTTTCAATGATACCCGCTTTATCTTAAAGTAAAATTTCGTATGACCGGTGCTAGAGAAGTGGCTAAAATTAACAAATTTTCGGTGGTACCATTTGCCGCAATCGTCTTATTTGTCTTTTTTCCAAAAACTGTAGAGCTCCGTTTGTGAGCTAAGGTGTTTGCCGCATCTTAAATTAAAAAATCTTATTTACATATTAACGTTGTACTCTTATTTGAGCGTTTATCATTGTTTCTCAGTAATATTATATTGTTTACTTAAAAGAACCTTCATTCTGTGCCGAAAAAGTATTTTTAATTAAAAATTGATGTATATGTCACTGTTATGGTGCATGTAGATTTCACATGTATAAGCTACGATTAGACCAAAAACATTTACTAAGTAATTGCAATGTGTCGATCCTGCAGCTACAGTATTAAGTAAAACTCGTTTGATGTTATTATCGTTCAAAAATTCTTTAAACTGCATTTGTTGCATATACAAATACGTGTATGGTACAAATTCAAGTTGCAAGAAATCGACTTACACGATTCGATAAAACAACGGAAATTATAAAAAACATAAGCAAAAAAAAACATTGTAATATTCTTCATGTGAATGTTTATTTTAATATAAGCAGGAGCATTTGAATTTCCACATGTATAATGATCCTGTATATTGTCATGGTTTATTCCGTTTATTGAATATTTATTAAGGGTAAAAAGAAGCAAACAATTTTATATAAAAAAAAAACCCTTGATGTGTGGATTCAGACCCTCTCACACTACTGTGGATTTTGCAAAATGCTACATTTAAAAATAATCATGTATGAACAGTACTTTACAGAGTTAAAGAGTGATAAAAAATAGCTAATTTTACCCAGAAATGGTTAATGTGCGAAGCTACGTCTCATTTTAAATGCAACAGATACCATATCTAGGATCATCCCATCATAACGAATTGTTGCAGGTGGTTTGACTAATAAACTTTAGACATAAAGAGGGAACGAATTGTATTCGCCCGTTATTGTATATAAATTATAATTATACCCAAAACTTAAAAGGTTTTATATTCTGAATGTTTGTATTATATTAAGTTTTGTATTATAATAACATTTTACATATCATTTATGTTTCGACGCGTTCAAAGCTTAAGCGAAATTGTGTTTTCAAATTGGTCCACGTTTAACGTAAAAATGAAATCTGAATTTCTTTTAACGCGAGAAAATGGTTTCTGCAATAACGTTGAATTTCAAGTCGACAGCAATAGTAGTTGTCACTGGAATAAAAAAAACAAACGTGCCGCACAGAAAGAAGAACAGACAGAGAAATAAACGGACAGTCGCATTAACGTTCAGATGGACAGACACCAAAATGATACAATAGAAGTTCAGTATTGATGTTTTGGGTGCGGAACCTATCTTTATGATTTAATAAATACTAATAAACCAAATTGACGTTTATAAATCGCCATTATTGGACGCTTGCCTGTAACTATTTGGGTAATGTTGGTGATGGTTAGTCTGTGACATTTAACAGACATGTCTATCGATGGTGGTCTGTGGCTGCCTTAAGAATGTTTTCGTCGCTCTTTGACCATTGCATGACAGCGGCCTGCCTAACGAGGTTGTGTTGGTTGTTTTAACGCTTCTTGCGCCCTGGTGGATGTGACTCACGTCAATTTCTTGAGGATGTGTCTTGTTGGCACGAAACGTACGTAGAATTGACAGTTTAACAGTTAGCGGAATAAGATAATTATAAAAAATAATTACACTTGCAGGTGTTCGATATCTATCAATCCTTTGGAATCAATATTCGTTTATTTGGATAGAGATTCGTAGTGGAGAGGCAGATTCGAGGGTCAGCGGTGGGTTGCATGCTGCATGTTAATGCATGTTGCAGGCAAGCGTCTACTAATAAACCATCGCCATAACAGTGTGCAAAGGCGTCGGTATTCATTACTCTAATAGATATATGCACAGAAACAGCGTTATGTGTTGCGATTATAGTTCTCATTAAATCGTACTATGGGTATATATTTAATGGAATTAGTTGAACGAATTCATGTGTATGACGAAGTATTCTATAGTAGAAGTAAACTAATTATACGTAGAGTGGTCCAACGGAAATGCAATTGAAAAGTCACATACATGTTCCGTTGTTTTGTTTGTCAAGATCAAAAATATTGCTGTCTAGACACGGGTTAAATTGTTTTCTATGTCTATTGTACATAATGTGGGCGATAACTGACTGAGTTTTTCCATTCATTTTGTATCGTTTCATAGAACTTTATCCGTGTTGCTTTTCATGAACGTAAACATTTTAAGTCTCGCACTGATTTATCAAACATCTGTTTACACATAAACAACCATCTTCATACCATATTGGCCGCCTGTTGGTTGTTGAGAATGCCTTATATAGTTCGCATTTTTTGTTATAATTCGTTATTGTAATACAATATTTCTCATGACATATAAATTAAAATTTTATTTTAGTACTCATAATTCGAATTTAAGAAAACGAATTTAACGTCTTACAAATTACAATTTAACACTTGACATATTCTATAAACAAACGAAGCCCACGTACATTCAAGCAGGTACACTCAGAGGGAGTAGAAACAATTTGCCTGCTAACTAAAAGTTGGTGGGTGGGTGCGAATCTCATACTATGACAGGTACGAATCGGGCGTGTTTTTGACTGAACTTAAATTGAATCACTTTCTCTGTGCCTCGGAAAGCACGCGATAATATCCCCAAACTGGACGTGTGAAAGGCTTACGGTTCAAACTTCTCGATGTGACTTTAAAACAAAAATTGCGAAAGGCGTGCCGGGATTGTTGAGCTTGACGCTAAGTTTAAGCTACTGAAAACGCGGATAACTTAGACAAGCACATGACATCAAACCGCATTCGTACCAACTCAATGGAGTACAAAAACCGAAAAATTAAAAAATATGTTTATACAGTAACAACTGTTTATACATTGAAAACCGAAAGCTGTGTTTGTAATTTGTTTGAATCTAAATGCGTATCGTGTTTTTCGCTGTTTACTTGAAAAACAGCCTTAATCAAGTAACGCCTCTGCCCAGATAAGTTGGCGGCGGGCCAATCAGTATTCTCGCTACGAATATATTACATAAGTCCTAAATAAAACGCTTGTAAATAAATTACTTAATATTTATTCCAATATTGTTCTCCACATTAATCATATTGTACATATGGTTTCAATAATCTTCCTATACTAAGGACCATTGATCAGCAAGGATGTGCTTTCCAAGTACTGGGTAAAAGCGATCGCAGCCTTTTTTGGTGCTGTGAATGTCAAACTTCGCATGACAGCTTTTATTTCTGAGAAAATTAAGAAATCATATAGTGAATGAGCAGGGTCTGTGTGAGCTGGTTCACGAACACCACTTTCGAAAATAAGGAATTACTGTCTCATACGTAGTGTATTGAGGAGCGTTGTTGTTGTGCAAGCGCATGTGACTTTCCGGTCGTCTCACCTAAACATTTTCGAGGATAATGTTGCGGTGTACTACTCATAATTAATTTTATGTTCTTCTACTGAAATCATGTAAACTAGAACAGTCGGGAAGAAAGAAAAACACTACCATATTCTACCCGTGTCTCTCGTCCATTTATATTTTTAATTGAGTGCATAAAAGGAGAGGTTTCTCAATCGTTTTTTATTTAATTTCATGTCTGCGCGGACCGAGTCGCGGACAAAAGCTATTAGTTAATAAAATATTTTGCTTTCAACTTGATTAGACATTAAGATGTATCAAACACGAGTCCGATAAAATTATGCCACATTATATTATTTTCGAATTTGTAATTATTTTATTTTAATAATTTTTTCTCTTAGTGTGAAATTCTGTATTCAATTGTTGATATTTTATAAACTTAAAACAACTAATAGCTTTATGAAGATTATAAACGTTGTAATGTATTTATTATTAAAATGTATAAAATAAATCCGTTAGTACCTCGGGGAATAAATGATTCGTAATTTGACACGCGTTGTTCGCTGAACTCGCTTCATGCATGAAATAATACAATCCATGGTGGTAGCCCCGAACTCTATTCATCCCAACTTATTCAGTCTTACTTTTGACCAAACATTCTTATTTATTTTGTGATTCACTTATTATTGCCTCTAGGGATACGTTGAATGACCTCCGCTAAAAGGGATTCTAAAAAACAGACATTGAACAGATTCTGTGGCTCTCTGTTAGTTTTCGGTATGAAACATTAAAAGTACTTATGAAAGTTACCTAAAATAAACATCGTTCCTGTGTCACCATACACATACGTGTATTATGCACCGCTCTCTAAAAATAAAACTTAATTAGTGTGGCACCTATTTAAAAGCGATTTACTATGTAACTTACTTGTCGACAACACAATACTGTTGTTCATTAAACATAAAGGTAACTTCAAGGTAACAAATGTACACCAGACCTGGTACACTGAGTTTAATATTCGACATGTGCACATAAAATGGAACATAACTTAAAGCTCGTCTTTTTGGGTTCTGTACTGATGTTTAAAAAGTAATGATTCGTGGGGTTAATTTGTTGTCTGTTTGTTTATACGTTTGTAAAAAGCCATTTTCTCCGAGATTGTGCAACGTAAAAAGTTTACTGGTTGTATTGGTTTCAGTTGATGAGGAATTAAAAGGACTGGTGATACAAAGATCCAATTATGATATAATTGAGGTTGTCGTTGCCAGTTAGAATTCTTGAAAAGAAATATTTTTAAGTTTTATTTACGTTCATATGTCGAGGTTCATATATTGCTTAGTATTTTTCTTCATCGTATTGCTTATCAGATATTATCGATCTGAAATCGTTTTTTAAGCAGCGAAACATAGCATTTAATTATAATGGAATAAAATCATGAAAAATACCTTTAGTTGCGTGAAAGTAAATATAATATTTTAAAGCAACATAATTTTATCTGAAAGAATATTTGACAAAACTTTTGAAATAACATTTATAAACAAAAGCATGACAGAATACAATATATAATATATGTGCGTGTAAAGTGGGAAAATGAATCCTGATCCCTACCTTTATGTGCAGTGATAACGGTTTTGTACGGCAAAAGAAACATAAAAGAAGAATCAATGCAATGCAGGTGTGATCTCTGTGTACGTGTACGTGTAGTAGTAGTACGTGTGGATTGTCTTTGAAAGATAGATATAAGAATTGTCATGTCAGAGAACGGTGTAGCTGGTTGGAAAGAGGATGAAATGACTGGATTAATAAAAATTGATGGCATATTAAAATAAGGCTTCCGTTTTTGCCGTTTTGGCTCGGAACCCTAAAAAGAACCAAATTTTAAGCATCCTAAATCGACGAGATTGCATGAAGATGTCGATGAATATCAGTGTCAAAACAGTAAGAGAGGTATGACATATTTAATAAGCACCTCTAATATTAGTCGGAATAATTTGATAAAGGATCCCTACTGTAATTGTAACTGAAACATATAAAAATCAATTTGATAGATTTTGATATAATCTCATCTCATTCGATATGTATATATAATAAATCATATCCAAGTTATCGGGAATTTCACATTATTTATCTTTAATTACCAATAAGTTCCAAGTTATTAACATAGACTTCATTGCTAATATCATTAATTATTCTTTCATTAGATTGTTCCGAACATCTTCCGGAAATAATAAAGTGCTTTAATAACATTCTCAAAGATAACGCTGTACGAATATGTATTAAGTCCCTTTTTCACTCTGAATCCCCACTCAAAGACGTTAGAAAAATTGTTGTCCCCTTATAAATTACACGTTATTAATCAGGCCGTCTTATCACAGTATCACGGATTTCAGACTATAAATAAGTGCGACTCTAGAACAGCTACAATATTCCAAATTTCAGGTTTTTACATTATACGACCCCGTAAAATGAGCTTTGAAAGATAAAGCAGACATACATTAAAATAATCCCGTAAGTGTTCCGTTTGGTAATGAACATTATGAAAATAAAGTAAAGTGAATTTTCTTTGGCATTCAAAATAAAGTCGCTTGAATTCGGCGACAGTTTTTATTTAAACACAAACACTAGGTACCACGTTAAAATTATCAGTATTTATTTATATCTCCAACAGAATAGAATTTCATGAGTCAACAACGACATTGTATTATTTTAAATAAAATGATTGTTAATTTAGGTAACTATATTTAGGTGCACCTAACATTGTATGAGTATTATTTTAGTTTATAGAAAAAATTCTTATAAAACTCTATTCTGACCGAATTCAGGACAATATTAAATTCCCGATTCATCCTTGCATTCCTGTACCCTTTTCTTTATGCAGCGCTGGTGTTTCGGAATTTGCAATATAGCTCTCAAATTGAATTTCTGCTATTAAACACAATTTGTTTTTTTTTTCGATAGGTATTGCAAAATGTATGAGCACAGTTGATTTATTTTGTCGCCCCTCGCAGGAATTTGTAGGCTCGATATTCGATTCAGCGAAACGTATCTGACGCATGTTCTAGAGTTGATATTCGTCATTTTCCGCCTGTGGCTGTAAGCATTCCGTGCATTGCGGCAACCGATATCGATAGGTTGGACAACTCGAGCTGAGAACCCGCTCGATACGCTCGCGCGTCCGACTCTTGAACATGCCATTGCAGGTATGCTTGCATAGCTGAGTGTACAGCGTCGCTCGTCCGGTTTTTCTGTATTCAAAACGACAATTTCGGCAGTATGTAGGTCAAGGTGCGGATTGCCTCTTGCGTAAAACGTTTTTTTTTTATTCGTGGTTGGTTTCGTGGGTAATTAATTCGATTCGCGGTGTCGCAACATCGTATCTCGAAGTTGCCGTTTCGGAGGCGAGTTTTTCTTGTTTGCTTTTAGAATGATCGTATTGGAAAATAAAGGATTCGCTTCTGAAATTCTGCCCTAATATAAAATGTTCATTGTTGCGTTGTGCATATTGTTCAAGAAACATACGAAAGAAGAGGAAAGTTTTGTTAAAAGATTGATTTTTTTAAATTATTCGTTATGTTACGTTATTGTTTTGGAATGCATGGATATTGAAATACTTGATTTATTAAATATCAAACAATGATCATATAAAATTTGATTATTACAGAATGTGTGATGGCAACTATAATTTTTCTCGTTGATTTAAAAGTAAACGTTTTGTAACGAAATATCTATTAAACATGTGTTTTTGGGGCGAAAATTTACAATAACATTTAACAATCTAAAAATGATAAAAACATTATATTCTAAATGTGGGTATAAATTATATGACATGCTTATGCTTAAAAATAAAGAGTAATCAAATATATTCGAACTATTGTAAGGGTTCAAAGACAACTTCAAGTAATTGTCTACATTTTATTAATTGTTTATATATTTGAAGAAACTATAATATTCAATAAATTCATTGCTAACTGATTGCTTTGTCAATATCTAGTTTTGGGTTTCTCGTATACAGTTAATATCTCAAAATATATACTCACCCAAGTTTTTAACGCAAGTTGTTCTAGCTGTCGATAGCTCTTCACAGAGAGTGGGTCGAGGTGAGCCAGTAACCGAGGCAGTGTCAACAAGTGCCGAGAACTACGACGACTCTCAGTGTACCTAAATATTCAGTACAGTATACATCGGTGGGGATAAATAATATGAATATTTTTTAATCATTACTACCACACCATAAAAATTTTGACCAAACTATAACTACTTAATTTACTTTATTAAGTTAGTTCGGGTTACTCAATAAATGCACATCAAATTTATTCAAGATTTTAAGATGTAATGCCTTCTTGAGAATAAATATATAAACCAGCAACAAGTACAAACAGTAATGTATAATTAGTGATGTAAATGCTCGAAGCCGAAATGCACGCGGTTTCGTCACAGTGTTCAGCAGTGTTAAGTATTGCGCGTCCAGTGTCCTCGGAAGACATTCGATGCAGAGTTATTTATTTAATATTATTACATATTTATTATCAATATTACGTTTACAGCACAAGATAGTCATTTAAATGCAATGTGACTCAACAGATTATTGCTACTATCTAAGGAAGAATAGATTTAATGCACTTGCTTTGCAGCCTAATGAGTTGATATCTGCCTCGCGGAATTTAAAATATATCTCAAGTTTGCTTTTAAAGTATAGGTATACAGAAATCTTTTTCGTGTGTCATAGAAATCGCTGCGCTTGTTCGCACATACATTTGGCTCACCACCAAACTAAAGACTGCCAATTTGAGGTTTTCGCTGAAATAAAGCGTAATTGTAAATACGATTATTTTAATAAAGTAATCACAAATATGATTGTATGTCGTCTCGCTTGTAGAAAATATCTTCAGGCTTATATAAAATACACAAAATCCCGAAGTACGTATTTGGCCAACTGTGTTAGATTCATATGCAGAGGATGCTACATCTGACACGTCTATTTGCATAACTTCCTGTTCCGTTTCATTATTGTGTTATAAAAATCAAAGAGTGATGATCGCTAAGTAGTCAGTGTGTTGCTTTCCAATCAGAGGTACTGATTTCCAAATTTATTAATGGGAAAATTGATGAGATTAAGATTGAAACAGCTCAATTTAAAGCAAAAACGAGCGAGTCTCGCCCACATACCTCACGAAGAAATTGAAACTTCTTTGCCAATTGTTATCATTATTAATAATGTATTTATTTTATATCATTCTATTTTATTAAATTATTTATTCACTTATATTATGCACAAAAGTTACAATTCAGTTATATACATTTTCCATTTAAAATTTCTTGACTCAAAAGAACACGCGCTAATGGCTGAAGAGTTTGTATGGGTATAGCAAAAAGTATATGGAGTACTTTTTTATTCGTCGACGTATGATCATGTACCAAAAAAGGACATCGACCGTTGAGGGAACCTAATTGAAGACTATGACCGCGAAAGACTTCGATGGTGCCGTCTCATTTTTTATTACTCTTTCGTTAGACTAACGCTCACTAGAGAAGTTTCACTTCAAAAAGTGTCTAAGAGGAAGCCTCTGTAATGGGGCTATGAAAAACTGACCCAGAACTTAAAAAAATAATTGAAAACTTAGAGAATCCCAAAAATTTCGCAAAAAATTATTTCAGTGTGTCTGAAGGACCAAGAGATAAGCTGGTTCTCACTACATGAAGTGTATTGCGTATGTGAGCTTGGGATAGTCCACAGTATAGTTTAGTCCACAAGAGTGACTTAAATGTGACTAGGTTCCTGCTAGAGATAACATTGTAACAAAGCCGAATTGTGATAGTTTTTGGAGATGAAATACTGACAGTGATTAAATTGATCGCAGTCGATTGAATGTAGCGCAGAAAAGGTTTATAGCAGAAATCTGATGTTTGTGTAACTGATGAGATGAATCTGAGGGAGAAACTAAGTTTTTTATACACAATCATTGATTCCAAATACGTTTGATATAGAAAAATTCATAAAGTGTAACTACAATCTAAAATCTATTCGGCACCTTGAAAACATTTTTTTTAATTGAGCATATTATGAATAAAAACTTCTATTTGTTTTTTATTACAATTATTAAGGAAAGCTTATTGAAGTGAAACTTCTAATGCGACTTCGAACAAGGTTGCGTTAAACGTTTAACGCTGCCATGGAGGGGGTATGAAAGCACTGTTGCGTTAAATGTTCAACGCTCCTGGGGAGGGGGAATAGAAAGAGACAGAGCGAGAGTGAATGTGTGGCATTCAAACGCATGCGCATAGTATACCTGTTACAGGGCAGCGCGAGCGTTAGCAACGAGTAGCGTCCAATATTCCAATAGATTTGGATATAACTCCACTCGAAAATGATAATTAAAACATGCGATCAATTGTGAATTGTAAGCAATGTTAATAAAGTTTGTCTAAAAGAAACAATATGAGTTCATTAAAAATAATTTTCTACCCCTTCCTATTTTCATTTCCACATTACGAGGTTTCACTTCTTCCGCGCGGAGAGACTCTACACACAATTTTTTTTCTCGTTGATTTTTCTTATATGCAGTGTCAATAACTAATAGGCCACCAGCTGTTTCCAATAAAAATATTTCTTATTGGAAAATATAAGTTGTTTTCATAAGTTTTGCGAAAAATAGTAAACAGTTATTATCTTATCAAAGCCGTTCAACACTTAAAAAGACGCCACAAATTGTAAGACATCGTCTCCTGCTGCATCTGTTTGTTTGCTTGTGATTTTCTCAGCTGGGCGACAGACTTAGTGTTTATTTTTGGAAGCATAAAGTATTTTTCAATGAATACTTGTATATATTTTGTGGGAACGTTGTTACAACGTCAATAATCTTCTGTAATTATTCCGTCACGAAGTCAAAAAAGAACCGTCGTCACGAGGCATCTTCGCGTGCTTTGCCTAAATGAAAAAGGTATGTGAACAGTGTACATCAATATTGTCAACATCAAACGTGTTTTGTTGAATCACTCGTAGTGTGGGGTTCCGTTGTCAAAACTACTACATAAATTAAGCTACATCTAAATGAATTTCGTTTAATTTTTTATTAATTCATGTGACCGCTCATGTATGAAGCGCTGTGTGTAAAGTTCATTAGAATCGATGAAAGAATGGTGGAACGTTGAGGCTGTGACATACGGATATAATACGGGTATAACGACATTGTAAGGGATCCGTTTTGCCATCTGACTATGGACTGAAGAGTCCTTGGCCACAAATTTTCGTTAACCTAGGATTAATTCAAATTGATGAAATAAGGATATAAAAACATAAAGTTCTAAATACTCCTATTAAACAAAGCATATTAGTATAAAAAATAATACTTATGCAGTTAGATGCAATTTTGTATTTAATATTGACTTCCAATATTATTCAGTATTATTAAGTTCGTAATAATTATAATAAAAATGCAAAATATATGTTATCATTTTTTTTAGATGAACACTTTGATTACATTCGATTGTCCTTCAAATGTCCTTTTGTCCGTAAATTGAGTTACAGACAAAATTTAAGGACTAAAGGAAATAAACAAATGTCTACATATCTTTCTATAGTATTACTATACAACAAACAATGAAAAGCGCATTGATGTATCTAAATTCCTGAGCATAAAATTACGTTTCGATTAGCATTGAATAGTGCATAAAGTAGTTGCCACTTTCTTTGGGCGCGTCCTTCGCGTCCGCCTAGGAGCGAACTTGGCACAACACCGTCGCGGAAGAAATAAGCAACATTATGTTGAAAACAACTTTAGGTCAACTATAAAATTGCTTATTTCATAAATTAACTGAGTATAATAAAATATTTACTAATTATTTAAAATATTTGGTTAATGAATAAAATTCCATGGTTTAAAAATAAAGGAATCACTTGATCATAATATTGTTAATACAAATACTATAATAATTATAATTTAAGATGGCGAATGCTAGATGTCATATGATTGGAACAAAGATTAGAAAATATCACGTTTTAAAAACGGACAAAAAGTTTTTAAATAAGTTTCATTTAGTGATTGTGAAGTTTTAGTACTTCTCATATTTAAATACAAAAACGGGTTGGCAAAATTTTGACAATTTTTTTTCTTTTCTTCCTATTCTTCTTTTTTCAAGTCTTCTTATTTTGTAATCCAATCATGAGCTATGTTTAAAGTTCAATTCTCTATCTCGTCGGGAAGTCAACTGAAAATTTATTGTAAATTTCCATGCGAACAGACAAACAAACAGACAAGAAAGTTAGTAAATAAAACATGGTTAATACATATCAATGAAATCTATCACTTGGCTTGTCGTTAAGTAACTATTTTAAAATTTAAAGGAACTCTTTAAAGTCCCTTTAAATTTTAAATAAATATTTAGGTTGTGTGAGGATGTAAAGGCATTATAACTTAGGTCTTTAAAAAGAATCCTTGAATCGTTGAATGGACATTTTGAAAGTATGTGGTTTCTGAAATAGTGCTGAATTTTAAATAACTATTCATCAAGTTTTAAATCTTCGATTTCTTGCAATAACAGCTTTTATTAAATGCACATGAGAGTGTACAAGGTACTCGGTACCAAAAAATCATTTTTAAAATTTTTGTATGATTGTCACTGGCAGATAACTGGTTAATAAGAAATAAATTGATTGCTTTTTTAAAGAAAATAATTAAAGTTCCCCTCAAAAAAAAATAAAACCCATGAAATTATAAACGAAATCTGATTCAGTCTCAAAACTTGTGAGAAACGAATTAGGTTTTTTTGATACATAAAATAATTTAGAACCCACACCAAAAAAAACGTGTATGTTTCAGCTCTCACGTACGACTACAGTTTATTCTTTTATGCAATAGGCAAAGAGGGTGAATAAACGAATGTTCTATAATAAAGAAAGAATATATTCTCTTCATATAAAGAAAGAAAAATTGCATGTAGTCTTAACAGTTTTCTATTGCACTTTTATTTGTGATTTAATAGATTTGTTATATTTTTATCTTTTATAATATTTTCCGGTGCATGCTCTTCGCGTGCACCGGAAACACTATCACGGGCACTCCGCCCACGTTAATTCTCGCCACTGACAACAAGATGCAATTTGCAAATAGTATCATAATTTTCAAAGGTATAAGGTTCCTAATGTGAGATAACAATGAGAAACATGGCGTCGGATCTTCTTAAAGGAAATTCCTGCTAAGCAGTTGACGCTTGTGAGCTAGGTATGTGCGTACTTAAACCAATTGCGTCAAAATCAGCAAATTCTTCACGATATCTAGTAATATATCGAAGGGAATATAGTACGTAATCACGGTTCTAGTTAAATTTATCGTAATAAAATACGAAGCAATTATTGTATTTTCTTTGTAACCTTTAACGTGCTTTGAAATGTGCCTATTTTTTTAAACTCATGGAGTGTCTCTGTTTTTAAAAATAAGCCTGCGTCGGCTTCGAGTGGATAGGGTTCCGACAATGAAACATCGCATTACCTACAATTTTTTTGTTTAATTTGTAAAATTTGTGGCGATTTAAATTAAAAAGTTACTAAAAGAAAAAACTTAGAAGTTAGGCTAAAATTTTTTTCCGTCTCCTATCTATAAGTACATTACCGTAATATTCTTTAAACCGATTGAACTAATTATGATTTTGTGAATTCACGCTTGTTTTCTAGAAGGGTAGCGAATCGACGACAAATTTTGAATTTACAGACCAAGAATCTTTGCTCTATTCTTAAAAAGTAATCAAGTGCCAATCATCAACTTCGAATAGAGAGTTCTATAAACCATCGCATTACCTACTATATATATATATATTTTCCGATTCAAGTTTATATGCCAAGTAATACAAAAAGGTTATTAAAATAATAAAAGCTACTAAAATAAAAACGGTTTATAAATAAAAAAAATAGTTAAAAGTTATTTCTGGTTAAAATGTTAAACTCTACTCTTTCCTATAAGTAGGCTGTCATAGTGTCCAATAAACCAATTCAACTAATTAGTTTTCCTGAAATAATAAAGCACATTTTGCACAAATTTTACACACATTTTCCCTTCACGAATATCTCTTTAAAAGATTTATAATATTTGTTTAGATTGATAGTAAACTGTAATTAGTAATGTCCTATTTTTGTATTTCTCCTTTATTTTCAAAATGTTAGTCTCAGGCTTGCAACTAAAAGGGAATATGCTATCTTCTCATGTATTTTTAATACTATCTTTTGAACTCTAATGTTTAAGTTTGAATAGAAAATGTTGTTATATTTCACATGAGGTTCTTTATTTGATACATCTCCTGATACACTTGACAAAAAGTTTGTTTTTTTATATTTCTCTAATTGGTTCTGTAATTACTAAATTGACTTAGAAATTTTAACTTTATTCGTCCTAGAGATAAGGAGAAAAGAGGCAATGGCAGATCGTCAGCTAGGTACGACAATAATGGTTAGGTCTATTCACAGAACGTACAGAATCTTGGAAATATTAGTTATTGCACAGCAATTGTAGTAAAAAAATAAAAGAATTGGAAGCAATAGAAATCATAAACAGTCGAATTTGTTAATCAATGACTATTAATTATAAACATAAAACTCAAATAATGGCCTCAGACTGTAACTACTATTGGTTAATATGAGTTTAAAGATTTAGTATGTCTGTGGTCTCTTTAATTTTTGCTTTTGTATTTTTTTGAATGTGCTATTTCAGAAATTCATTCAAATTCTTAGTATAATTTAAAAGATTTTAACCAATACGTTTTAATATAAAATAAAGGAACAAGAACGAACTATCTGGATTTCTGGATTCCCAGTAATAAGACCACATATTTCTTTATGATACATTTATTGTTTGCAGATATCCCCTCACTATTTACACATTTTTATATTCTTGAAAACCATACTGAAAGCAGTCAGTCCAGTCTTTATTTCTTAGGAACGACTCAATGGATTCCTGAAATGCAATGAACCGCTTCTACGGGATTTGTAAATTGTACACCTCTATGATTATCTTAAATTTTCGGAAATAAAAGATCATAAGAAGAAAGGTCCGGATTGTTTGGCGTATAGGTCATTAGACTTACATTTAAGGCCTTCAACAATTCATTCGTTACCTTAGCGGAATGCGTAAACTTGTCGTGGTGAAGGATGACTTTGTTGGGAGGAGGGTTTTGACAAACATTCCTAAACGCTCTGGGTAAGTACTTTGCAGTTATTGTTCTATGGTTTTCCAGCGATACTAATGTGTAACATCTTGTTTTGCCGAAAAAGGAGCAAATATTTTCTTACCAATGCTTAAATTCTTTTTTTTACTCTGATTTCTTACTCTTATCTCCAAATGAAAAGATCCATTCTACCGATTAGCTTTTTCTCTTAGATTCAAAGCAGTACCAGTTCTCGTCGCTTCTGAGTATATACAGTCAATGACTATCCTCTGTTGTATTTTATCATTTTACTACACCACTCAACTCGCAGTCGTATCTGATAATTTGTTAAATCATCCGTCCATCCATTACGGCATCCATCGATTGCAAAACTTCTAAACCATCAGATGTATATGCAGAAACATTCAATTTGGCTTATACCAGTACCTAATACAGTAAAATTTACTCTACAAGTAATTTTTTTATCATTTTCCCTTTTTTTTTGTGTACAATTAATATTAATTTTGGTAACTACAGTTGCCGGCCACCTTTTTTTATATTATTTTCGAGGGGCAAATGAATCATCAAAGAGGGTAGATTGTCACCTATGGAAATTTGTAACTCGAAAGAGACGCCAGTGTGTTGCTGGCCTTTTAGATAGAAATGGGACATCGAATAGAGAAGAAAATGGGCCGATGAAGGGAGAGTAGGATGATGGAGAGGTGGAGTCTGTTGACGAAGGGGGGCAGGCCTCCGGAACTTTTATTCACTGGATGAAAGACGGCGGAAGCTTCTACTTCATATTTGTATTCTGTGAGAGTGTGATATCTAATCGGTTGAGGCAGACTAAGTTTCATGCTACAGCCAAGTTTGCCATAATATGGCTCTACCACAAATATTTCTTCATTATATTTCGAATAAAATGTTAACGCATTTAGAATAACACATATAATGTTCTTAAATTAACGAAACATATTTTTCAGTACCCTAAAAATGTGCAGTGGGTCAATTCAGTAGCGCTGTCTTACCCTATTCGCTTACAATTACCGAGTAGAACGTAATTGCTTATTGCAACAATGGCGTTTGGCCTTCGCCTAGTTACTCGCTTGTTCGCCTTTGCTTTCAGGGCGACACATCTAAAAATTTTATTTTTTTATTCAAAAAATGGAATTAATGTCGCATGTGTGTAAATGACATTACAAAGCTGATACAATACATTCCATGATTAAACGATCTTACTTAAGTGAAGTGCAATCATAATTATCGTATGATTCTTATGACACACAATTTTACGAGTAGTAACGTTTCACAGCGCTAATTACAATTTCTAAAGCTTAAGATTTTTTTTTGTAGTATCGTAACATTTAACTGTCATTACATTCAAAAATAATAAACTCCATGTACATCCCTATAAATTTGGAATAATGTTTAGTACAAATGCCCCTCCTATTTAGGGACTGTCGTCTCGGTGAAGTATCATCGAGTAATTATTATAAAAAATCTTAGGTAAGTTTGTTTAATCATATAATTATACTCAATCCTTGCCCGAGACGATTTCATGAGTATATATTTAAAGCTTTGGAAGTGAATAATTAACCAACCTTATTTCAGAAAGTACATTAGTATTTATTAATTGCTTTTTGAGTAATAATCACAAATATGAAAATAGAAACAAAAATCGACTTACGATATTTGAACAAAATTTTATATTTCGTTTTAATTTACATATTACTTGTTTAAATCTGTATTACGTACTACCAAAATAAGTTGGTTATTAGTTAATAAATCTATTGTAATATTCAGAATAAAGACAACAAAACTTTGTTACCACCTTGTGGTTTTTTGAACGAGGTCTATGGTAACGCCCGATCTGTTTGCAGCTAATGTTGCATGTAGGTTTAGCGCTGTGTGCTGTGAATATGTGGTTGTCAATTTTAAAACTCCTTGAATTACAAGCCTTCGATGTAAGCTTAATCCATTGGAATACTTTTTTTATAAATCGTTTTAACTTGTTGTCGTATCCAAGCTTTGGATGAATTAATAAAGATAATGCTGACCTAGATAAGATGGGCCAAATCCAAAATATTCATTTGAAAATTTTAGTAAAAGGGGAACAGAAACTATTTGTTTAAATTGTATTTCTTACGAAACTGCCACCATTATTCTAAGGATGCATCGTATTGTTTTATTTTGTTATTTAAAATAGAATTTAGCGTCACTTGGAGTCTGAAATAGGTTGTACGCATGGTACATTCAGAATAAGTTGTTTGTGGAGGATTAATATCTTTGAAAGGGTTTTATTAGGTTTTATTTATCATTACTTTGTCGCCGTAGAACTAATTATCTAAAACCAGGTCTGTGACGGCGAATATGGGGAAACTAAAATACCAGTTGCTTTATCTCTTAATTTTTCTTTCTTCATAGTTTTTTATTAAATTAATATTTTTCCGAAATTGTCAAATGAAAATTTTTGATTTTCCTTACTTTCAATTATCTACGTCGAAAAAAAATTTGTTCCTGACGTAGATTTTCAGACCGCACTTTTTGTATTGGCGGTTTCAGTGTCTAGTGACTATTTTAATTGTGATCGGTTTTTAACTGCCCTTTTGTTAGTACAATCTTCAGTCAATGCTTATTGTGTTCAGTTGTCAATTCATTATTTCTCCAATTAACATTTTTTTTGTATTTATGCTATCTTTTAAAATACTTCTTAAGGATTTTTCTAGACAAGTCATTAACCCATTGATAAGATTTTGCAATTCTGTAATCTCTTTTAAAACATTTCGAAGTGTGATGTCATTAATTCTGTATTCTTATTACTGGTAAATCAACTTCTTTGCCTAGACGATCGTAGACAATTTTTGTTTATAGTATAGCTAATTCGTTTCTGATGGAGGCTTTCACCTGTTTAGTCACTTTCCGAGAACCGGCAAATATTCTTAAGAGAGCTATTCAATCTCTAAAATTAAAGCATATTTTTTTAAAAAAGAACGATTCTAAATATCAATCCACTCTTCAGCCATCATCATCACTTTACCGAATTAATTTATTCATTCCGTACTAAATTTGGCAGACCACGTCAGTAATGCTATTCTATCATTACGGCAAATGATACGAATTTACATCCGTAATTTGTTATTACTTGTTCTATTTCATGAATAGGTTTTATTCACAAGCTTCTATTGTATGCATTGGTAGCAGATGTTCTTTTTATAAGTTATTTACACACCTGTGTTATTTGAATCCTGTTCCGCATTTTCATGTTGAGCTGGAGGCTGAGCGTCTAGGTTCTATAGCACAACAGTTCTATTCTGGCACAAAAACAGTCTTTATTTTTTTTATTTCTTTAGTTTCATACAATATGTTCTCTGCCATTATGTTTTATTTTCCTATTATTTCACATCATCATCCACCGATAAAATACCATGTGTTACCATTTGATAACACTTGGCGTTTTAGACGTACATTTAAGATCTAATCACCGCTTCATCCTACCTTTCTTTCAAACCATTCTATTCTTCATGTCAGTATTCTTATACTTATTTTGTAATATACACTCAGAAACTTATCTCCACTGCGTTAATGATGATTTAATATATGTTCTGTCATATGTAACTTTAATTGTCATACATGACTTTAGAACTAAGATTCCAATATAAATAGTTAAAAGCTCTTGCGACAAGTTATTTTTAACTTCCCGCTAAGAAAATTAAAAATTTTCTAAAATTTTCGGGAAGTTATTGGTTTCACCCCATTTTACAAAAATCGAGTTCTCATCAGATCTCGACGTTCTGAGGGTCTAGAAAGCTTCCCTGATCATCCCTGAGATGATGTCCATATGTCTGTGGATGTGTGTGTGTATGTGTGGATGTATGTAAATCTCTTATAACTTTTAAACGGCTTGACCGAATCGAGCCCACTAAACGGCATTCCAAAGACTTTCACCAAACTTAGATTTCCTGAAAGTTTGGGTCTGTTTGAACCGGTAGATTTTGACAAATTTTCAAAAAACTATGAAAAAAATTTGTTTAAAGTGGTTTTTTTCAAAATAGCTTTAAAATGGCTTGACGGATCAATTCCAAAATATAATCAGCTCTTGACCCTGTAAAAACACGTCGATTGCCGCAAACCGGGTCAAAATCGGTTGATTCATTTGCGAGAAATCGTTGTCGAAAGAAATCGAAACAAACCGTTTTTTTGAAATAACTACGAAACGGATAAAATTAGCGGGAAGTTGCAGAGTTGGCCTTTAAGGTTAACTGTTTTCCACATTTTTATTGTACGTTACAGTTAAAGAATCCATTCATATTGTACGAATCAGACTATACTTTCAGTCTTTTCTTTCTTTTTTTTGTTTCTTTCAAGAAAAATCTTTAAAATATTTGAAATATATTACATTAATTAATTTTATTATGGTACATTAATTTAAATATGTTGACAACGATATGCAAAATTATTTAGGTTTTTTAATTTATAATCGCGTCTGGAGAAATTTTACGTCATTAATTCATTCGTTTTCAAAATTTCAGTAACGCTTTTTTTTTTCATTATCATTATTTGGCATTATTGCTGCAAATTATTACATGATGTATTACCGTTTTCTGTTATTTACGTACTTCTTTCTTCAATATTTCACCTCTATAAGTGATTCTATAGTAGTAACCGCAACTATCACCGCAAGTGCACAGTGCGTGCGCTCACGGGAATACTGGAAAAGAGGGTATATAGATAGTATAAGTAGTATAATAGTCTTAAAGAACTAACGTTTTAGCCGACTTCAAAATTAAAAAGGAGGAGGTTCTCAATTCCACTGTGTTTTTTTATGTTTGTTACCTTAGAATTTTCGACTGGGTGACCCGATTTTGATAATCCTTTTTTTATTTGGAAGCTGGTGCTTTCCGTGAGGTCCTATTTCCATTTGGTTTAGTTCTGACAATGGCATCCACGATAAAATCATGTAGATCTTAAATTTGCATTAAATATGTGCGCGACAAATGGACGAATAACTCAATATCACGCTAACCGATTTCTACGATTCTTTTTTTATTAAAAAGGATGTACTTCAAGAGTAGTATGGTGAGAGTTTAGTTAGGTTCTGCTTAAGGGATCCATGACAAAGTAACGGAACTTAATTGCTTATTCTTTTTTTATAGGCTATCCGGATATATGAGTCACCTACCGTAAAGCCGTTATGGTCAAGTAATTGTCGTAGTCGAATATAATTATGAATGGAACTACTTTACGACTTACAGTAAGGGTGTGTGTGATCTATGAGTAAAACGGTCTACCCATATTCAGACACATTAGTTAGTGTACTTCAGATTCATTAAAATTAAAAAAAAAAGCAAAAATTTCAGTCAGCCAAGGAAATAACATTTTTGAAGTCGGTGTCTATTGCAAGGTAATATACCTATTTGAAGTAGATAGGTACCTACCTACCTTCTTGCGTGGTATACACGTAGATCGTACCTACATATTGATGATTAGAAATAGTAAGTTGTAGAAGAATACGCAATTATTTTTTTACTTATTCGTGCATATTAGTTTGCTTTGGGATAATTTTTGTTTTCAAGTCGGTTTTTTTCGAAAATATTAGTAACTCATAGACGTCTCAGATTACTAGTGTTTTATTAACCTTAAGGAAGTACCTTTTGCTCAGTACTAATAAAACGTTTAGTATGTATGTCTATACAACCAGATTGGAACAAATTGTTTTCTTTTTGATTTCAAAAGAGTTTGTTCTCGTTTCTCTTTAAACGGCAATTCATCCTCTTTGCATCCGGTTTTGGGAGATGCAGTGTATGCAAACTAAAAAAAAAAACAATAGTCTCAAAAAATTGTCATTAAATAACTTATTTGTAACAATGAATTATCCTTAGCGACGTGGAATAGTATTAAATGAACACTAAAATAATCGCAGTAATTACTGAAATTGCTAAATGTAGATTATCGTATGTTATGAAAAACATGCTGATAAAATCCATTTGTTTATGAAAAAAAACTGGTTGTTTACTAAAAAAACCCGACTTATTGATATTTAAGTTATTTTATCTGATATGCAATGCAAACGAACACAGAACCTCCTCTTTTTAAGTCGGTTAAAGATCAATAGAAAACTAATAATAATCAATGGAATAGACCAACTGGACAGGAATAACTAGTCTAGCACCGCATTTGATAAGAACTGGAAAACAAAACGTTTTAAATGTATTGGTAAAAGTTGGTGATTCATTTTCAATTAATGCTTAATAAAATTGTTTTTATGACAACTTTTGCATTGCATATCAGATATAATAACTTAAATATCAATAAGTCGGGTTTTTTTAGTAAACAACCAGTTTTTTTTCCTAAACAAATGGATTTTATCAGCATGTTTTTCATAACATACGATAATCTACATTTAGCAATTTCAGTAATTACTGCGATTATTTTAGTGTTCATTTAATACTATTCCACGTCGCTAAGGATAATTCATTGTTACAAATAAGTTATTTAATGACAATTTTTTGAGACTATTGTTTTTTTTTTTAGTTTGCATACACTGCATCTCCCAAAACCGATATCGAATTTTTTTTTGTTTGAATTTTTGTTGTTTCGTATATTCACAAAGTGACCCCATAGGCACAAAGTCAGGATCTGACGATGGGATCTCAGGAAACCCTCAAATATGGTAAGCACGTATAATGTGTTTGAACACTTTTTTTTAGTTGTTCAAGTTTTTGCGTTTGGTAGTTATCATATCATACTGTTGAACTAATGATGGAAACCAACACTCCTTGACGATTAGGAGTTAAGAGATAATACTGCGATTTGTCGCCATAAAACTACTGTAATGGCTCTTAGTAAAACCTAGTATACAGAGAATTAAAATTAATTGCTTATTAATCTACCTAGATACTTTCATTCCTTATATATTTCCTACTTGACAATCGTAACAGATGCACATCAGAAACCCTAGCGATAACATTAGAAACTTGTGAGTGAATTAATTTAATTTGGAAATGGATTAAAATACAATCTATATAAATTGTAGAATTTTCATATTATAAAGAGTAAATATAATTTATATAGTTTGCATACAAATAATTTGGTAGTTGCACACCAACTAAGAATGTAAGGATCTTGGAATGATTGTCAGTGGACAATAACTGCTTTTCTACTTGCCCTGTACAAAAATAAAGGAGATGCTTGGCCGATTTTATTAATTATGGCTTAATCCACATGTAAAATGAACAATAAAGTTATATTTACTCGATAATTAAAAAAACAATTTTCCAAAAAGCATATCGATTTATATAACCTTCCGCCTTTTTAAAATCGATTTAGTTAATTTTTTAAACATACTTCAAACAACTAATTAGTTGTTTTTGGAGTCTGTTTGAGATAAATATTAAAACATACTGTTGTATCTCCTTAGAAGATTTTTTTTTGACTCAATATTTAATGTTTTATATTCGTGTTCATGTATTATATGTTTTTTTTTTGTCTTGATTTAGCTGGGACCGACTCCAAAAACAACTAATCAGATTTAAAAAATAATTAAACTAGTTTTTGAAGGTCGTTTTAATTTTTTTAAAAGTTTTTACAAGATTAATAATTTGCTGAAGGATTAATAAAAAAATGTAAATAAATATTTTCTAAATATTACTCACTTCTTAAACACGAATTAAAAGTGGATTTTCAAACAAATGTATGCACTTATATTTTGTTCGTTTATCTACTTAGACAAATGAAAAATCTTTAGTAAATACACAGGTTGTTTATTTCTAAATAAGATTAGGATAAGTACAAAATAACGATTTCAGTGAAACGTTAAGTTTTAATTATTAGTTGGAAATTGTGTAAGAAACATCGCAAAGCATAAAGTGACTTCAAATGGTTGTGCGCTGGAGCCATTGTCATAATTTATTTTGGAAGTTTTTACTTGGTCCGTGTATATTATACGTAAATGCAAAACTTTGTTTAAAAGTTCGTCAAAGTGTTTCAATATTGGAGGCCTTTGGATGATTGAACTGTTTTCTACTTAATCTAAGGTTAAAAATTAATTTCGTTTAGCAATTGAAAGTCCACTACTAAACATAAGCCTCCACTTCCTGTACTCAAAATCCCCTTGAATTTATTTGGGCATGTTTTAATTAAAAAATGAGACTGGTTTTGATGTACGGCTACTAGATGTGGTCCCTAACTGTCCTCTATCATCTCAAAGTGACACGAAAAGAACTATGCGCGGAGTTTGTCTGTCATATAATATCCAGAACGTGAAAATCAAAGTCAGTCGCTAAAGTAAAACCGTTCGCTAAATCGGAAGTTCAATTTGAAGTACTATGAAGCAGGTGACAATGATGGCACAAACGACAACCACAATCGACAAAAAGGTTTGCGACCGGCGCTAACCACGACCCGGATGTCGCAGTGTGGACGGCCCACCATTAATTGGACCAATAACCTTGGTAAAGGTTGTTGGTTACAGGTGACCCAGATACGGTTGTCGTGAAAATCTAAGGGGAAGCTTGTAATATGGCTAGCAGTGACATGTTTCCGTATAATATGTCTGGCAGTCGAAATGGAGAAGAAACAGCAGCCATGGCCAAAATAAGAATGTCATGCATATTTGACACAGTAGCTGTATTAACTGATCTTTATCTATCCACATATATAATGAAACGGAATTTCTATTAAAATCATCTTCATTACATCTAATATAATTAATTCTATATTATATATATAATTATTTTGGAATGTTTAATGTAGTATAATAGAAAATATAGTAGGTAAATGGGTAAACAAACGCTTTTTTTTTAATCCTTAAAGCATCTATATACCTTTATTTACATTGATTTGATGAAATATGGTACTTAAATCAAGTTACATAATGCAATTCCTAAATTGCGCACTAAACGATTGGTAACAATGGCAATAAAGTTAAACACTGTATACATCGAAGCTTAACTTGTTTGCTTTAAAGATATGTCGATAATGGAAGTAAAATACGTTCAGCATAAAATTTATAATAATTACGACTACTTCACTTTTTGTTAACAGTCAATTTCGCTTCAATTTACGTACCGCGGGCTATGTGTGAAAATCAATTCTGGAGGAGTAATCTCCAAAAATATATAAACACAAGATTAATAGCAGCGACGTCCTAGAAGAAAAAAAAAACAAGATCATTATCGGGACTGGCATTGGAACAGAGACCAAGACCGTAATTCGAAGTAATCATTGCTAAAGTTTATTTTATACACAGCTCAGCGGGCGGAAAACGTCAAGTCATACTATAAATGAGGCATCAGATTACCAATTGCTATTATTGAATAGCATTTCATGTAGGCTTTATCCTTTGGCCTAGTTTTCACGAACTTGACATACATTCTATTCTGTTCTGCGCGCGTGGAATGCATTGGAATAATTGTTAATACACTCGTCTCATATTAAATGAGTCTGTATCGGCGTACATATATTAGTCGTTCTGATAGGGCGAATATATCATATTATCCCATGTGTTTATTGATTAGAGTTTCAATAAAATTGAAGCAGCTATTAGTATCTGGTATTTAGATTATGAATAGGAAATTGCTTTTGGAAAGTTACTCATACAACGGTGTGTTTCAAACTTTCATTTGCAATAGTTAACTGCTAAAGTTAAATACTAAACATGTCAAAATATCATAGAGAATATCAGTAATCTTAGAAATAATGGCATTTGTGATATTAATTTAACGCCACAAGTGTCAATATCTTTAAGACTAACTTAGTCAATTGCCAAATGTGAAGTTCAAATAATAATTTGAAGCAGACTGCTGTTAAGGTACATTTGTTTATTGCTGAATTAAAATTTTACGTTATTCAGTGCATATTTTGTTCTTATACCTACATTTAAATATATTACAAGAATTATTAAAAATATGAAAATTCTCTGAAATAATGGGTAACGATAATGTGTTTGTATAGTTTTCTTATTTCAGTTGAGTGTGGAAATTGTAATTAGTATTCCAAAGTGTTACACATTTCAAAATAGCGGTGTATGGAGGCTGACAGAGGCTAATCATTTTTCAATAGAATAAGGTTTTGTTATAAATATTTTGAAATTCAGACCATCGTTAAATTTATGAAACTTAAATTTAGCAACAATGACCAAATGTCGCATATTTTCCACTAAGCTGATATCAATATATGAGGCATTTCTTTATTTTGCTATATTTATTTAGAGTAAAGCATTCGAGATATATCATAATAATCTTAATTTAAGGTCGATAAATCTTGACCGCTGAACCATCCTTTTATTTCGATAACGTTCTTATAATTGACTCTTTTATTAATTAATCACAAAACTATATATATATATATATATATATATATATATACAAATCCTACAATTAAATTTAAATTATTTTCGCATAATAAACGCGCGCCTCACTGTGGACGCGAATCCGCTGCTGTGTTGTGTTGCGTCAGAGGTGTACAATTTCGCGATGCAGGTGTTATTATAATTGTAGCATTACTCATCATTATTGCTGCAATGTTTTCAAAACATTAGCTCGGGTTACATTTATTTACGGAAGTGTAAAGTGTTTGTCCTTGAAATTACGATGGATCGTATTTTTTAACGTGTGTCGATCATTGGCGTAGCTAGGGGGCGGCGGCCCGCAGTGTCACCCGTTCAGGGGTGACACCCGAGCCTATGACCATCAGTTATAGTTCTTTCTATCTATAAAAATCGTAAATCTGTGGCAGAGAGCATAACCGTCTCTAATAAAATAATCTAGGTAATTACATTATCATACCATGAGCATAATAAATTGATATTTAAAAACAAAACAATGTGCACACTGTCAATCGATCAGGGATTCCCCCAAAATTTAATACCCCGTTCGCGTATAACCAACTCTAGTCAGGGGATTCCGTCGATATAGAGCTCGTCACTTGTATTGCGGATTGGGCAATTTCTTTTGTTTCCGACCGCATTCATTTCAATATTCTTTTACGTGAACGTGTGAACGTCTAGTGTAAAGTGTTTTTTTAATTATTAGATATTATAAACAACAATTTGTGTATAAAAACCGAGTTAATAGTCGATTTTTGAAGAAAATAAACAAGGTGAGTGAAGTATTTTTGTTATTACAGGTGATACTTACTTTTTTAATTCGTTTAGTATCTAGTAGCAGTATTTTAGATTATTTTGATCTACACGTTTTACGATATTCTTTTAGGTAATAATGTTTAAAAGTAGGTAAATAATATACTTATTTATTATTATTTTCTGATCTAATAGCAATGGGATTTGTTTACAAAACGGAATACATTAAGTTTAGATTTTGATTGAAAGTAGGTAATCATAATCATATCATATCATACAACTTCGCGTACATTGATTTGGCTCCGAGATGAGTAGCTTGAGCACTCGTGGTACGGATATCACAATTAACGGTGGAGTATTTAACTATTATTTTCTAATAATACTACTTAAATACATATTTACACCCAGATGCAGGATTGTTAATTTATATAAAACATATTTCACAAAGCTAGTTACGTAACGTGTAGGTGTTTATTTACTGTTACAATTTGTTTATACACCTACTAACTAAAAATATTTTTTAGGATACCCAGAACGAAATATGCCTCAGGGAATTCATACTTCGAAAAGACAAAGCGGGTTTCAGCAGAGAAAAGCCAAAAAGGCTAAAATGGATGAAATTCAGAGCATGTCTGGTTCTCTTTTCAAATATGTCACAAAAGCAGATAGCGGCCAAAGTTCAAGTAAAGTACCCGAGTCTCCTGCTGACGAAAGTAATGATTCACATCTTGAAGACTCACATTCAGATAGCAACATCGACAGGACAGAATCGATGAAGACGACCCATTACCTCGACGGAACCAAAATAAATAATGAAAATGACACCGTTAATGCTACTTTTGGAGACAGCATTAGCTTCGAAGAATCTGTGCAAAACTTGAGAGATGTTTCACATTGGAGTTTACCTGTTCCCAATAATGTTCGCATTGACATAATAAAAAGGGCAGTGAACATTTCCAGAACAAAAAGGACCGTTTCCTACTGTATCTCGACATGGTTCAAAGATTAAAGGTGATTCTCGTCATCTTTCACAGGAATGGTTTTATAAAGAGATGCCTAGTGGTGAAAAAATTCTACGATCATGGATGGTATTTTCTCCTATATCAAATAACCTGTACTGTTTTTGCTGTCGTTTATTTGCTGCCAGTAACATACAAAGAACATTTACAACTGGATTTCAGAAGTGGTGGAAACTAAATCCTAAAGTATTGGACCATGAAACTTCATGTGAACATTTAGAAAATTTCGAAAAGTGGAGAACTTTGGAAATGAGATTAAAAACTCACACCAAATAGATGACGCAACCTTGCAATTAATGAATACGGAAAAACAGAAGTGGAAAAATCTTTTATCTAGATTATTTGATATAACTTTGTTTTTGGCTAAACAAAATCTAGCATTTCGTGGACATGATGAAACCCAAGGGTCTTCCAATAAAGGTAATTTCTTAGAACTAGTTAAACTGCTGTCAAAGTATGATGCTGTACTAAAGAACTATATATATTATTATATATATGTTCTTTGAGTACAGCATCTATATTTGGAGCAGGAAAAATCACCTAAAGTAACATATTTATCGCCAGAAATACAAAATGAGTTCATAAATGTTTTAGCTAATCACGTAAAATGTCAGCTTGTCAACGAAATTAAATCGGCCAAATATTTCGGAATCATGTTTGATAGCACACCTGACGTTTCACATGTCGATCAAATGTCTGAAGTAATTCGTTAAGTAAAAATTAATAATAGAAAAGTAGAAGTCAAAGAAGTATTCTTAGGATTTTTCCCTGCATGGAAAAAGCCGCTGATTTAAGCGCTGAAATACTAAAGAAGCTTGAAAACGATGGCTTAGATATTATGATGTGTCGTTCTCAAGGTTATGATAATGCTGCAGTTATGAGTGGTATACACGGGGGAGTGCAAGCTATTATAAGAGAAAAAAACAATAAAGCAATTTTTATTGGTTGTATAGATCATTCAATTAATTTATGCGGCCAACATTCGTTCGCACAAAATGTGACTTGTGTTACATTTTTCGGAACATGGAGACAATATTTAACTTTTCAACTTCCACAAGCCGCTGGGAGTGCTCCTCAATCACAGCAAAGCATCCGTTAAAGACTTTCAACAACGCGCTGGAGTGCTCATTATGGTGCAGTAAAAGTATTGGCTGAAAATTTTGATGGGATTATATCTGCAATTGAGGAACTGTGTGACCAAGAAGTAAATTTAGAAACTAGAGGTGCTGCACAAAATCTTATCCCTGCTGTGTGCAATTTTTATTTCTTTGTTTTCTTTTCTTTTGGAATGATGTGCTAAGGGAAGTGAACAATGCTCAGATTGCATTACAAAGTAAAGGTTTATGTGTTGATGAAATAATCATAAAACTAGAAGCACTGCGTCTATTCATTGGAGAGAAACGGTTGCATCTAGCAGAAGAGGCAATAGATTTTGCTGTACAAAAATCTGAACAATACAATATTTCGATGGAACGACGAATTCGTCGCAAGAAACGCATGCCAGTGAGTTAGCATCGTCCACCGATGCTGGACTTACACTTAGAGCGGAACTTCAAAAGGACATGTTAGAATGTCTTGACAGATTAAACATTGAACTCGAAAAAGAGTAAAGTCCATTTAAGGTTGTGCAGTCGAAGACCTTGCTTTGAACAGTGAACATTAAAATACAAACACAGTTACAGAATATCAAAGTACCAAGATTGAGAAGACATTTAAAAGCGGCTAATATTACTGTCTCTAATTGGGTGACACTGGACTATTTGAAATTCATTGTGGAATGGGATTTTACAGCATCTCTTCCGAATCTAACGGTCACTAAAGTTATTTATAACAATATGTGCATCAGTTGCTCATGGAGAAGTTTCAGCAAATTAAAATTAATTTACTTGCGGTCTACAATGACTGAAACCAGATTAAACAATCTTGGTATTTTAACGATAGAACATGAAGCAACACAAAATATAAATTTTGAAGACGTGATTTCCGAGTTCGCAAGTGTCAAAGCTAGAAGGAAGAAATTTTAATTTTGAGCATACTAAACTTATTTCACATAGTATACTAATATTTGTAATACTCGTATTTTAATAAAACGTAAATTATTACTACTTATTTTATTTTAAAAGTTTTGATTGAGTTTTGGGGTGACACCCACAAAATCCGCCCCGGGTGCCACCTATGTTCGCGTAATAAACGCGCGCCTCACTATGGACGCGAATCTGCTGCTGTGTTGTGTTGCGTCAGAGGTGTACAATTTCGCGATGCAGGTGTTATTATAATTGTAGCATTACTCATCATTATTGCTGCAATGTTTTCAAAACATTAGCTCGGGTTACATTTATTTACGGAACTGTAAAGTGTTTGTCCTTGAAATTACGATGGATCGTATTTTTTAACTTGTGTCGATAAGGATTTTTTTATTATTTTCTTTAACTTGATACTACTAATACTAATAGTTTCTAGACGACAACAGATTTAAATTATTCTTTTTAGACGTATAAAAGCTTATTAATATGTATGCATATGATGTTTTATATATATATTGTATAAATTCATTCAAAGATAACCTAGAAAATTTTATGCAGATCAAATTTGGCTTATTTTAACATGCCACCACGTAACAAAAGGTCAAATTCTTAGTACGCGAAACGGACGAGCTTCCATGTAATAATTGATGGATGTTAGCGAAGCGAGAGACATATGTAAACATCGTACCATTTGGAAATCTGTGGTTCCAGGCAGGATAATATAAAATTAATAATGATATAATTATATCTACATGTGATATAGGATGAGTTGAATTCTTTCGGGAAAACGCATTTCCTACAAAATTAACAGGTACCATTACGTCAAACGTGATTCACTAGAGAAAAAGATAGTGCGTGGAATCTCTCTCCGGACTTGGTGGAGTAGTCAGAAAACTGTGAGTAGAAAATAGGAGAATTTAGAAATTGATTTTTAGTGAACTCATATTGTTTCTTTAAGACAAACTTTAATTAACTTGCTTACACAATTCACAATTGATCGCATCTTTTAATTATCATTTTCGAGTGGACATATCCAAATCTATTGGAATATTGGACTTTACTCGTTGCTGTATCGCAGCCTGTAGGTAATAGGTGTACTACGCATGCGTTCGAGTTACCCCCGTTGCCTGCTCTCGCTCTGTCTCTTTCTATTCCCCTCCCCAGGGCGTTGAACGTTTAACGCAACAGTGCTTTCATACCCTCCATAATGGCGTTAAACGTTTAACGCAACCTTTTTGAAGTCGCATTAGAAGTTTCACTTTAAAAACGTATTTCAGATTATTTGTATTACAGACCAGTTGTCAGATTTATGCGTAAAATATCAATTTTTAACAAGAATGTCCACCTCACGTCACGTCAACATCATTCGCGGCCCTACTCCTGTTTAAAAATAGCGTAGTGTATGGATAATGTTGCAACAATACATTTTCTTAAGGAACGAGGTCTGTTCTCGTTATCGTCATGTTCTTTAAATATCCTTTGCTAATGTCTCGTTCTTACACGTCGCGTTTACATACTGTAAACGATGATGGCAATAGGGGCTATCAGAGCATGCTTATTATGTACATTTGATATGAATTATCGAATGATAGTACTCGAGTGTTGAGCTGCGATGAGCCCTATTCTTGTGGCGATGGGCGATTATATTAGTCACTACCAACATCGTCCAACTTCGAGCCAAGCGGTACAAGGAAACGTGATGGAAAGAAGTAACGCTTTAATGGATCTGGCTATTGTATAATCATATACTTAATATCGCTCGATAAGAATTTTATTTGTTTTATGTTATCTGCTGTTTATTTTATGCTATCATATTTATAGTCATGCGACACGACGTGCTCGGTCTCAACACATGCTCTATAGAATAGATCGAGCCAAAACAAAGGCCTTGTTTTGGCTCAATCATCGAACTGTTTTAATTTTCAAGCATTAAAATTCCCGACTCCGTAAAATTGAACTAAAAGGATGGAATTAAAGTAGTATAAAAAAATGTAAAAGATCGTCGAATCGAATGTGATAAATCTTTTCAGGCATATACATGCAGCAATAATCCCAGCAAGTAAGAAAACATGAACTGATACCTCCGCTCTGCAAATATTTATCATATTTAACTGGATGATTTTTTTTTTACGGCATCTCATATTCATTCATTTAGTCCACTTCTACGTAGTAAGCCTTATGATCGTTTTAATATTTTTTCTTTATCTTTTCATTTATAACTATCTAATACAAAATAATAACATCATTCTAGAATTAAAGCTAAAGTATTTATAACTAAGTTAATTAACGAAGAGAAATAACAAATAGCCGGTCTTTTCTGTTGCGCAGTCGGGTAAAGAGAACGAGACTTTCGGATTCTTAAATGACGAAATATGCTGACTAAACCATAATACCCTGTGTATAAAAATATAAATAATACATATTTATATTTTTCGGTTGATAAAATAAACTCTTTGATCTATTTACAAGTTGATTGAAATGTGTTCATTATTTTTCAGATACTTTTTACCAATATTTATCCACGTAAAATAATTTCTTACTACTAAACTACTAATAAATGTCAACTTTGTCTTTTACATGATGTCAAAAAATATTAAATGATTCCTTTAGGTAATGTAACAGGTTCATTAATTACGCGTTACAAAAAACATGAGAAATCCTCCTTATGCAAGTTTCAGGTTGAGTATTGCTAAGCAGAGCTTATATGGCTGTAATTCAATGATAGTGTCGCTTTGTGTGGAATGCAATTTTTTTTCGTCTCTAGCGCCATTTTGCTTTTATAAAAACAAAACCTTACCTATAATTGTCGCACGACTTAGATAAGTTGAGACACCTCATTGCTTAAAATCGATACCACCATTGCGATAAATCGAGGGTATAAAAATGCCTTACGCGCATAACTATCCATATAGCGCATTATAGCTAAATCAAAAGCGTGTGCTCCGTCTTCTACTATTTTATCCCTGCGATTGTCTGCGCGTGGGTAGCATACGGCAACGCGAAAAATTCAAACGAAAAATTGAAAGCTAATGAAAAAAATGTATATCTTTTCAAAGTTCTCTAACGTGTAAGCAACTTTCTTGATGGTGCGGACATTCATGAACAAATTTAACCGCTTATTTTAGTTTAACAAACAAGCCAGTTTGCCTTATCATAAACTTATGATATTGCCAGTATGTACCTTGAATTGTGTTATAAATTTTATAATTGCTTTTCTAACTGTTCAATATCCTCTCGTTTACCTATTTTCTTGCTAAATGCCATATTGCTATTGTTTTAATGATATATACCGCTGGCTACTTTTGCGTATAAGGTACCCTATCGCAAATCAAGACATTTTCGGTTTAGCAGTATGTTGTTTGGGAGTGATGATTTCAAAAATAAAACTTAAATCACTTGGGTTTAAAATGTTGTTGTCTTCCTATTTACAGCATCAGGTATCCCATGGAAGGATTATACTGTACAGTTCTTTGTGTGGATTTCGCATAATTCAATGGTAATCGATATGTCTTTTCTTGTACGTGCTATTAGGCAAATCATATTGTTGTAGTTGGAGATTCTTGGCACCTGTCGCTGCACTATCGCCGCCATCACCATCAATCTTTGAGAATCTTAGGATATCCAGTAATTCAAACCAATGGTGTGATATCGGTATAACTGCGAGATGTATACAATTCTGAAAAATAAAATGAGCGAGCGAGGTAAAATGATATGAGTAAATAGGCAAGTAAGATAGAGTCGAAGGAAATTGAATTAATTTCCGTTCAAAAAATAACTTTTGCTATATCGGCAAAGTTTCTTGCTATCGCTCTTTTTCCATTAGGTTAGGTTGATTTAGGTTGTATAAATGTCTATATTTAGAAAAGGCGCTTCGCACTTAAATACTGTTACTGGTGCTAACATACAAATTCCATTCACAATAAGTCATATAGTTTGCATTTTTATATTTATGATTTATGAGGAGTGAAAGTAATCACAAACCATTAAATGAGTTAATTGTGTTTTTAAAGTAAGCGGATATGACCGTAATACTAAATTTGGCTTTTGACATTGTATTGATAGCATTAACAATGACCACGAAAAAAAAAATAGTATAGAGCTTAGCTTGTAACAAAATATATAGAAGATATGTCCTCCCTCAAGATATCCACGACAGACGGTTCAGCGACATCTGTTTCTTACGGTGTGGTCTGCAAACTTTCACGCTTGTAGTCCATCTGGCGAGGGCTAGTCCAACGCTTCTTCGCCGTAGTCCAGTTCTTAATCACCACTCTTGAAGCTGTACTCGCCTTCGGTTAACTATTTACTCGCCACGTGGTCTATCCACTGTCACTTTAACCCCCTGCTTCAGTTTCCTGTCGTTTATTCACATTTTTCTGTAAACTTTTGGGTTTGGGTCTTATTTCGCAGAAAAATTCCAAACATTTCTCTTTTTGTCTCGCTTTGATTGACTTTGAACTTGTTAACAATACTAATAGAGAGCGTCTGGCATTCACATATTTTATCATCATTAACAACGCAATATACAAAGCTATTTAGAATTCAGTTATCAATGTATAATATTATTATTATTCGAAGGCATAGTTTAGTGTTACGATCGCTGTCCAGCCGAGCCTTACGTTTTGTGTGACTCTATCGAAGTTGCCTAGTCGCAGAACCTATCTTAAAAGGCCTATTCGTCGGCAACTCTGATTATATACTTCTGAAATACCACAATAGAAGAAGTGGATAGATCACGGGCACTTAGTCTAATTTTATCAACATTTATATTGTGAAATTCTTATGAATTGTCTTAGATCTCTGAGCATGAGTCTAGTCATTCAATAATTTTGTCATTATAGCCATTTTATCAATATATCCAAGGTAGGTAACGAACGAGGTTTTCAAAATTTACGTTGATGCTGTCTTGTTTTAAAAAGTAAAAATTTTAAAAAGTTATCTAATACTGCACTGAAAATAACTGTCATGCAAATATCTCGACATTTCGATGTAGCGGTACAGAATATGGAATCCTCTTAAGAGATTATAGGATCCCACAGATATTAATCCCATCAAAGGCCTTTTGTAGTCTACATGTGCTAGGTATTGCGGGTGCTTATATTTTTCAGTCTTTTTTTCTATGGCTTGGAACGTCTGAAGGTTATTTTGTTTGATATAATTTTTGATAAATATTTATTAAGAACTTTTAATTATACTCATATTTACAGATAGATGCCCTGTTTAGAAATATACATTTTATACAAGTTCTACTTTTTAGGATTCTGTAGTCTAAATGGAAAAGACAGAACACTTATAGATGTGTTGATGCAATTTCTAGTATTGTCTGTATAAATTACTACTTATAAATTACAAAAATAAATATTTTTAGAAAGGGCGTTCCATACGTGTAATAAAAGCTGAATAATTTTTTTTTCAGTAAACATTAATGAGTGGCATATATTTCGACAGATTTAAAAGAAAATTGAGGTTTCTGATCAATTTTTTAGACTAAGACAAAACAAAATAATTGCTCCGAAAGTCGCATAAATTGTCCCTCCTCTTAATCTTTTGAACCGTATGTCCAAAAAACTTGAAAAAAATCACAAAGGTAACGCTTAATAAATAATTTTAATAAAATTATTTTCAACATTATTGGATATACCATTTCTGAGTTATTGCCATAAAACTGCGCTTCTCAACAAAAGGACATAAATGCCATGAAGATACGCTCTTTTGTTGGTGCCTTTTTATCACATCGTATTTTTAAATTTTGATACTGTAGCAAATGTTTTAATTGCGTTTTAACACACTTAAATTCTTTTACATAATTGTGTATTTAGGTTAATAAATTAAAATAATAAAGATTACTGTAAAGTTATTTAAACGTAATAAAATTTATTTAATATAAACTTATATAAAAGATTGTGATATAATTATTTATCAAAACCTATTATTTTCTTCTTCAAACCGAAAATGGAATGTTAGTATACACCTAATTATACAAAATTTCATCTGTGCACATTTCTTTGTAGTAACGTATACGGAACCCCATACTGAGTATGCTCTTAGCCGGTTTTTTTGTCATTGCAATTGATATGAAAATACCACAAATAGATGGGGACAAATTATTTCTGTAACTGTGTTACATTTCAAAACGAAAAATGGACTTGAAATACAGAGAGAAAAACAAACACAAAAGTTTTACCATGAGCGTTAGGTACGATTTTCGATTTTACGTTACGTTTTTCAGAACCATCGTAAACGTATGATTATTTCATTTATGCCACAGCCAAAATGTTGAACTGATATAGTTTGCTTACTTTGTACAAACTGAATTGATATAATACGGTAACTGTGACACAGTTGCATTATTTATCTTCCAGCGCAATCGTGTGACTCGATCAATAGCACCGGCGACAATCTGATTTCGCTGTAAAGTTGAATAATAAAATTAAAAAAAACATCCACCTCTACAGAGGTCGAATTAAAGACAATAGTAAAATTACCACGTACCGTAGATCGAGATGATTTAATTATGTATTTCACGGTTATCCATTGTTGATTAGAACAGTCATTGAGATAACACCTTGACCTAAACAAGGAGCGCTCAATCGGGGAACTATGGCTCGATTTTGCGGCAACAATAGAAAAAAAAAAGAGAAACAATGCGTGTTCGGTAAACGTATAATGCACTAACACTACTTCAATATTATCACACGAATGTACGCTTAGAGATGTGTCGTTTGGTTGCACAACAGTTTTATACTAAATTCTCAGCATTATATTGCATTTTATATCGTGATTCTTGTATAGTTATTTTGATGTAATCCCTTGCCTACTCCATGATAAGAACTATGAGTACCTTAAGTACATTTACAACAGTTTTAACCAACAGTATTGACCTAGTGCGTGCATTGATTCTTCCTTAAAAAAACCTTAATTGTGTCTTTGTTTGCATGTTGTCTTCTTTTTGTATTCGTTGTTATAATGTTTCGAATTGTGGCATATATACCACCTGAAGTAAATATATATAATTTACGTAATATATATATATATTTACACACTTCTAATTACAATAAAATAAAATTCAAGCCGTTATGCACTTATTTCTCCCAAACTACGTAACGGTTTTTCTATACTTTCCTTTGTTATTTAAGGCTTTTTTTTTTCTCCGGAACATTTGCATGTACAATACGTATTTTATTTATGGAAAGTAGAAAAAAGTTAACTTTTTGTAAATAAGTCACGTAGAACGTGTTTTCGAGGATCTTACGTTGCTTACTGATATACATCAAAATAATATACTACGGAACTGAATATTTTAAAGACTTTAAAGAGATCTGTAGAACAGGGTGCGATGATATATGCCTATCTCTGAAAAATAACCCACAATAATCAATTTTATCTTTTACGTATATATTGGGCAAGTTTGACCAATATAATATCAATATTTATCAATTATATCTATTAATCCCAATTAAATGTATTAAATACTGTTGGCGGCTTTTCACTACGTCGCAATGTTTCCGTTACGCGTGTGTTTTTTTAGCATAGTCAGTTTGTGCTGTCTGATGAAAAAAGAAGCAGCTGTATATATTGTATACACTATGGATTCGATGATGCATCTCTTCGCAAAAATATTCACAATCGCCTTTTTTTTAGAACAACTTTGCCAAAGCACCTATAAAAAAATATATCATTGAAAATATACTTATTAATAATATAAAATAATATAGAGACAACCCTAGTAAATGCTTGGTCAGACTACAAATTGGATCGGACAATACGTGTTTAATCGCTTAAATACCTATAATCCCATATTAACTTTGCAACCCTGCAAAGCTGGAGTCGATCGCTTGGACATACATATATGTAAATATGATTTTAGTTAACATTTTTAACTTGTTTTACTAATAATATCGTAATCCACAACGCCCAGTGAAGAGAGGGCGGGCGACGGATAGTAATAGAAGATAGGATCCCTTACGAAGGAAATATCTGTGTATCGGTACTTATAGGTACATATATTCGTTCGTCTTTGCTACACGTGGATTGCATTATGTGCAGTTGATGATGCGTTCATGTGCATGTAAATGTTGTGAAGAGTTGTACTTGTGACTATAGCCAGGTGTAGTAGTCGACATATGCTTTCCATCCGATAATAATAAAAAATATCTGTATTAAGTAGATATCTTTCCGTTATACTTTTTCCTTGGATAAGAAAAAGGATTTCCTTTTTGCAAACAACCATTTTAACATCTATCAAAATATAAATTGTTTTCTTATGGTTTCGTATTAAAAGGGATTACTATTAGTCTTTTGTATTATAGAAAATTAGCGTTAAGGTTTTATATCCGTGCCTGGATACCAATGATTGTATGCAATTTTGTTATTAGCTTTTAAAATTATAATGCGTAGCAAAATATGATAAATACTATACTAGGCATTTCAAAATGATCAAAAATAAATCTTCAGGCTATATAAAATACGTACAGATTACCTGAATAATAAATAGCACAACAGTTACACAGACATAAAACTATTAATGCCTTATTCTTAGTAATTAGTGAATTTAATTTTTTTCTACTTCGTGCATCATATTTATTGAGAGCGTTCGTGATCTAATGAAATCGCAGAAAAATAAAATGCTAACTAATACTATATGATATTAAGCATTATTTATAATACTTGATTGGGTTCGCTTGAAGAGCAGTTTAGGCAGTGACCTTTAGCCAATTATTTTGTAATTAAATTTGAGGTACGACGACTAATTTTCGGATTATTAATGATTCGCAAATTGAAGTATCAATGTATTTCAAATTTGAATGTTAATGAAAGTAAAAGCTAAACTTTTTCATTATAAACGGATTTGGATAGATGAGTTTTTGTTTGCTCTGAATTTCAAATTGATTTTTAAATCGATAATGAGTTAAAAGTCACTAAGAAAAATTAAGACTGAAACAGACAGAAACCGAAGTTTTACAATAAAGATACCTTTTTCGTTTTTAAATCTAAAACCTTTAAAATAATTACATCTACTCTAGATATGGTTCTGAATCCCAAGCTGTGTTGGAGTGAACGTCTCGAACGTATTTTACTTGTGCAACTGTGCAACGCAAAAAGATAATGAAATTATCAATTTGTGCGCGTGCGTGTCTATCTCGCTGTAAATTTGATCTTTTGTGTCAATCTAAAAGCGATATGGGTTATATGATTTATTGGCATAATAAAATTTGTGCTGATTTTAGGGTGTAACTAAACCTGACCAACTTACCTAATATCAATTACAAACAATCAAAGGCCTATAACTTTGATTTAAGTATATATTATATAACGAATCTGATGGCTGCTGCTCGCTCTGAGAAGTCAAAATTCAACTAAAAAGTTGATTTTTGCCAAAAATGAGATTTTGGAAAAGCCTTAAAGTTTTATATTTAAAACTACAGTGCCTATATTACAATTTCCTTTTAAATTAATTTTACACAAAAAGTCAATCTTCTAGCTAATTTTAAAATCACAATTCATTATGAAAGTCAATTTTTGTTAAAAGTGAAAATAAAAGGTGGCGATGAAAGATGCTCTTATAATAATCTACCATTTTATTTATTGCATACTTTAAAAACCGGCCAAGAACGAGTCGGACTCGCACACAAAGGGATCCGTACTACCGTACAATATTCAACACTACATACTTAGTAAAAAATTAATTTATTTTTATTATCGTTTTTGTAGTGGCAATAGAAATATACACTCTAAAAAATTCAACTGTCTACCTATTACGGTTAACGAGATACAGCCCGCAGACAAATACAAAAATAGGCAGTCAGACAGACAGCAAGACGGACAGCGAAGGCTTAATAATAGGGTCCTGTTGACACACATTTGGTGCGGAATTCTAAAAACTGACGATTATAAAATTTGAAGTAACTAATTAATATTGATTTATATTTGCCAAACACATTTAAATCTCAAAAAAATGATTAAGTTTCTTTTACAATAGACTGTGCTAACATTTTTTATAGGTCTTTGCATTGTAGTTTCTTTTTCTATTACAGTATATTTTTTATTGTATCGATTCATTTAAACAATTACGCTGGAACTCCTAGCGTAATTCCAATAAATTCAAGTACATATTGATTGTTTTACTGGTCGAAACTTATTGGCATCAATTTATCACGTCACTCCAAGTATTTCGGTAGCCCAAAGTCCAAGGGTTGTTCCTAAGGATTTATGTCGGGATTGATTGACAAATTAGATTGCTTTTGTCGATAAATAGTGATTTTCACGCTGACGGTAAACAATGCCGATATGGATGTTTATTATATAGATCCCGTGTGCAGGGTAATTTATTATTTCCTTCGATTAACGTTCGCTAGAGTCCTTCACGTGACAATAAGATAATATTTTTTTAATTTGTTAATCCTTTTCAAAATGTACTTAAATTAAATGTGAAAAAAGATTTTTAAGGGAAATGACCGTAACTTATTTATGTGTGTCGTATTTTTGTAACCATCACTGGTAATAATAATAATAATAATGAGATATTAATTTGTTGCGAGACTTGCAGATGTGTTTATGCCGTTATCTTAAATAATAGATGTATTTGTTTTATCTTTTATTATTTTGTAATAAATTTATTATATAAAATCTTGTAAACAACGAAATCGGAAACTAAATGCAATAGGAACGCCAACCGAAAGTCCCGGTGAGTAAAAAGCCGCCTAGAACAAGTCTTGGACGATAACACGCAATGAGTACATAAGGGCACGGAGGTAAGTACTGTCTGAGTGTTCGGTACTTATAAATATATCATTGAACGCAGCCACTCGAACCCTATTTTATTTATCAGACCTAGCCCCACCCGTTGGCCTGCAAGTTAGGTTTGAACACACACTCGATGCGTATGCGCCACTCAACATTGAAGTAGAGTTAGAATTTTTGATGAAAGGGATTCGGAAATTTTAATACCTAATTTTGTATGGCCCTCGTGAATTTTCCTCAAAATCAGTTTTGAGGAAAATTCACGAGGTCTCGTCGCCATTGAAAATCACATTAACATTCATTTGCTTACCTATCGTTCTCGGCCTCTGCGTTTTTCATTCGTTACATGTAACCAAGCCCTTAATGGAAATAATAGAAGGAAACTATAGGAAAATTGCTTAATTTATCGAATTTTATCACATTTCAATATTTTTAATTAAAATAAATGTATAACACATAAACAAAAATTTGGTATAAAAAGTATGCTATTATAAAGAGAAATCTTTATTTTTCAAAATTTATATCATTTCAAGTATCTCACAAGATTATTTATAACAACAAATTTCATTGAAAAATATTGCTTGGGAGGCCCAAGGAAGGTAATTGGGCTGTAGTTGGTCCGTAAGGACGTGATCACAATTTAGTTCGGTTGTCTTTATTAATACACTCGATTTATTTTTTAATATAATTGGATTCATGAGGAATAAATAGAATCGACAGATATGAACGAGCTCGAATATTGAATACTAGTTTATTCATATTTGTCAGTTTTTTTTTACAACATATTTAAAACCAATAAATATAACTTATAAAGAAAAACGAAGAGTTTTGGACAAGAGTGTCTGCATATCCTCAACTCAACAATATGAGTAAACTTAGCCTAGTATTAAAGAATATTTTTCTTTATTTTTTTTCTGCTTTTCTTAAGATATCTCGGGTATCGCTGCAAGTAAATTGAACGGTAATTTTAAATTGTAAATTTTCTGTTTAACTTTCTCAATTGAATTTTCATTCTGATTTGACAGTATTGATTGCTATTTTATTATTTATTAATATAAAAAACTTAGTGGCGTGCCATTTATTATTTTTTTTTTTAAATTTCACATTTTGACGGGAAAAAAATGGTCAAGTTTTGTTATTAATTTTTAAGGTCAAATAATTAAATATTACCTAAAATGTAGACAAAGTACATTTGGAAAACGAGACACCTTTAAAAATGTGATCTTTGAGTTTTCTAATGAATTCTCCACGATCTACTTATATAGAAAAAAATTGTTCTAATTTTTGATCCCCTTTAGTTTGTTCTTTATTATTTTTTTAAAATTCATAGTACATTATATTATGTAGGTTAACATTTTAATTATGAAAAATTTCAAGGCCATATGACCGTCAGACTGCCATAATAGACACAAAATTTATTGATCCCACAGAAATATTTTTATTCAAAAGCTCTATAAAAACGTGGAATCTTTTCATTAAAAGACAAACAATCGGGAGCTGTCGTAAATATCAACATTTTCCTAGTACTATATATTTTCGAGCGCTAGTCATGAAATCAAGGTTACTTCAAAGAAAACGACAATCTTCCTTTTGACGCCTTCGAAGTTATTCTTGCGGCGTATGCGACGAATTATACGTTGATAACATTATCTTCAGGTGATATGCAGTCTAGGAAGACCTTGAGATCGTCGGTGGGGATACAGGAAGGGACTTGCGCGGAGCTTGAAAGGGCGGGTGGAGGCGTCGTTCGACGCGCGACCCACTAGCCTACTGACACAGTTACCCAGTGACAATGGCACTGCTTTTAGACGAGGCCGCCCGCTCGGTATTCGGGTTTTCAACGATTTCGTCATATGTTCAGTAATGAATGAATATATCGGAATCAATTCTGGAAATCGTGTTTAAGGAAAAATCAATAATATACAGGCGAAATGGGGCTATAAGCTTAGAATCAACCATGGAGGAAATATACGACGATGACTGACGTAGTTGTCATAAAAACTGTACGCTGTTCGGGACGCTAGGATTCGTGCTTTTAATTTTTACAACTGAAAGCAAACGCAGCGGTATTTGTTTTCGCTTCTGCTGTACATTACTTTTTTTTGCACCGAGAAGTCTGTAATGAAATATCGTGAAATTATGTAATATAAAATAAAGTATTTTCTGTCCACATCTTATTACGAACTCGTGATTTTGTTCTGGATATACTGAATTTTACTTTTCCATACATGCAAAATTAGCCTTGTAACATTTTCAACCGAATCTTGGCGAATTTTCTTTCACATCTGTATAATAAAAAGCATTCCCTGAATTCTTGATTCTATATTTCTTATAATAGGTTTGTTAATGCTCGTAAGAATAAAAAGAGTTTTAAAAGTCGTAAGTTAACTATTGTTCTAACTGTGGGTGCGATATGTTTATAACAATTTATTTTTGGTAAATTTTAACAGGATAAGCACGTATATACAATACAGCCCCTCGATTATAGTAAAACGGTCTCAGTCGTGGTGAGGCGATCAAACTTACGCGACCTGCGTAATATGGAATAGAATGGGCCAAGAAATGAATGAAATGTATGACAACGGGTTTTTTGTCGGGGGAATTTTCCAGGAAAGCTCAGATCTATTAATAGCTCTCCAGTCAATGGGTTAAAATGGAATGAGGGAATAAAGATTTTACTTCTTGTAGTATCCTTTCATTGACGCCGGAGAGGGGCGAAGGTGTGCACTTCTCCATCCCATTGACTTTGCAATTCAGAAAGAAAATATATAGATAATGATATGCAAATAAAATGTCTGTTATTAATGTGCACGCTCTGAAAATAAATGGCGCACATAATCGTTTCTGTTGTGGTTGTTAAACCTTTGAGTTTGTAAATACTTTCTTTATAATTGCTATGCGACATATTTTCTTAAATTTCAGTAGCTGTAATTCAATATTAATTCATCGTTCTGTGCGTATATGTTTTATAAACTTTAAAACACCATTTTTACTATTTTTGAAGTTTATTTGAAAGGCAATGTTGCCTAAATAAAAATATGTCTAAATTATATTATTAGGAATATCAGTTTTTATTATTGTATATTATTAATATTTAATAGGAACTAATCATTCAATGAAAGTTACTTACAAACATCAAGTCTATTTCGACATGAACAATCAGTCTGTCAGTCGTATTAATCGCCCGTCCACTTAGACTTTTGTATAAAATACCGACAAATTTACCGACAAGTTCTGTCTCTAAATTGAACGCATGTGTGAAAAATGGAGATGAGTCGGTAAGAGAAAATTAATAGAGAGAAAACAACGGTTTTTCACTTTGTTACCCGTCTAGTCTTTTATGTGCACATCTCTGAAATTACCAGTTTTCACGGGGAGATAGAAATTGTCTTGGAACAGAATATAGACTTTATTTAATTTAAATTGGATGTAAGGTAGATATTATCGTCGAGAGAGAGGTAGTGGGATTATATAATATATAAAAACTCCTTTACGTATATAAAGTTGCACTATCCCAGAGTAATATAGCTTATATTTTATTCGATACCAGCATTTGTTTTGGCTTCGTACAAATCGGAACCGTGGCCGGTGCCAGAATTGAAAACGGGTCGGGTGTAGAATCGAAAGTTAGGACTGGGGCCGAAATTGAGAACGGAAACGGTGTTGAAACCGAGTGTTCAATCAGGATTAGAATCAAGAGAGTGATCGGGGTTGAAATAAAGAGATCGGAACTAGGTGATTGACAAAAGGAGCGAGATTGAGAGTAATGTTTAATAAAAGATGAAGCAACGAACGCTTTCTATATCCACGCGGGCGAGGCTGTGGACCGAAACCTTGTTTAGAAATTTACGACTTCTATGGTTTTTTTATTTCAATACTTTAATATTTGATAGTACAAAACAGTATATCGATGTTAATAAAATTTCTTGAGTTGAAGATGACATCATTATTAGAAACAAATACGAGCAAAAACTTTTATTAAATTGGACAGTGCACATTGGAGAGTTGATTCCTTAAAAGTTGCTAACTATCAAGGAACAAGAAATGGCAACACTTTACTAGTAATTTTATTATAACGTGAAAATGTAAAAAAAAAAAGAGAAAAATAATTCAATATTTTTTTAGCTTCGATTATTGTACATATTTGTTTCTACGAGACAAAAGCAAAGCAATAAAGATATGTAGCGGTTAAAAAAAAAATTAAATAAAAAATGATTTACCAATTCTTCACGCGGCCAAACCAGCACGACTTTCGATTTCGGCGAAGCTGCCGTTTTCGATACTACATCGTCCATTGCGTAAACCTTGACTCACTTCTGTCGCAACAAAAGGCAAAATTCAGGCTGCAAAGCGGATGCGGTTTGCAAGAACACCTGTTTCATTTTTCACGTAAACGCATCTATCTGGTCGTGATGATTTTCATGACAAGATGGGAAATGCAGGTAAAACAAATAACGATGATGTGTGTATGGAATTTGAAAAGTGAATATCTTAAAACTATCTACAAACGCTTCCACGACGAATGGTTGAATTCCCATGAAGATAGTCTTTGACGTGTTCGGACAGAAAATGTTATCAGCTTTTGAAAACTTTGACTGATCATGGATGTGCATTTCCTCTATAAAGTATGTAATGTGTAAATACTTCGTAGTGCGAAACATAATTTCTTATTGAAAAACAATATGATATATACCAATCATAATACGCACTTTTGTGCAAAGGTTACGCAAGGAGATGTGATGTATTACAATCGCTTATGTAGTAAGTCACGACAACCAGTGAGGCAGAAAGTTGCTTTCTTAGAAAAACGTCCGGATTTCCGATTCGAAGAATTGACTTTTACGTGTCCTAGACGTTGCTCGAATAAGTTTAGTAAAAACAATATTTCCTATTAAATTTGAACGACTTGATAATAATAACGAGAACCAGTCATTGTTATTTTATATTTCAACAATTTATAATGTAACGGCTTTCCTCCCAATATTTGGCAACCACAGATGGCGCTCCGTATCGCTATGCGCAGATTTCAATATGGACAGTTTCAAAGATCTATTATAAATTATGACGTTCGTTTTAAATTGTAATAGATAGAAACTCGCTTCTATTGCAAAAACCGCTCAACGTAAGAATTTAAATATGATCAAATAACATTCATATGTTTTAATTTAATTTCTTTAAGAATTCAAGTTTCATGCACAGATTTTGATATACGAATTAATATGCCTTTTCTGTAATCAAAGATTCGATTCGTTAAAATGTGTATTAACTAATGATTATAATATGATTACTCCTCATCGCTTTGTTGATATTGCTTATGAGCTATTCGTTCTTATTGTTCTCAAACGTCCCATTAAAATTATATATAAAATAATTATGCGTATCTATAAAAATGTACTAGTGTTCGCCCACTGGTCGAAATTCGACCTTAATCATTATTTAAAATTTGAGTTTTAGATCATGATCATGAATTTGATGTTTTAGATCAATGGTTTTGAACAATTTTTTTTCTACCCTTATACATTTTTTCATTGTGCATATTCACGTCCACTTTTATATGTACATACAATACAAAATAGTTCAATATCATTATGTTTAATAAAAAAATTAAATTCAATCCACAAGCGATAAGCCACAATTTAAAATTCCTAATTTATTGATATGAATTATAGTTTAAATAAAGATTTCGTAAGTAAAAGTTTCAATTATGTATCGAAGTAGGGAAAAAAACTGTATTCAAAATTTTTTATCGATAAACACTAAAGCTCGTTAATAATGACTAAATAGAGCAGAAAAATGAAATGTTTTCTCTTTGCCTGTTTATACATAGATTAATGATAAAATCTAAATTTCGTATCTGCATATTGAAGACTTTTACAAATAAAAAATAAACGATGTTGTCGAGGGGCGAAGCATCAGCAATAGAAAGCAAAAATGTTGTTTTTCATTTTTCTCTAATTGTCGGTTTGTTAGAATTCACATAACGTAAATACGGTTTAATTCAAAATCTAGCTTATGATAAATATGCGGTTTAAGGCTGAATAACATTTCGTTCTTATACCGTTGAAATCGATTAACTAAAACAAAATATATCCAATTTTAACAATTTTAAACCAAAGTTTAGTTAAAAGCCTGACAGCAACCGCCGCACTATGGTGACAGCGGTGTGTGCAGTAATGCAGGGAGGAAGGTGCGTCACTACGTGAGCATGCCGAACGCGAGCGGTTCAAGCAATAGTTCGTGATAGAAATAGTCAGTGAGAAGCGAGAGGAGAAAGAGGAGGTGTAAAATATGAAATTAGGGATTAAAAAGGAAAAATACAGAGAGAAAGAGAATGGTGAAAGAGGAGAGGGTCTGATATCGGAAATAAGATCTGGATCTAGACTGATAATAATCTCCAGAATTAGGTTTTGGATCGACATTATAATAAAAATCTCAATCAAGACTGTTTATCTTCTTTGAAAATCCACACGAGCGGTGTCGCGGATAAAAGCCAGTTTAAACATGAAAAATATTGTCTGACCTCCAATGCGTACAAGGAAAAGATACATAAGTAAACAAGAACTGTGTTTAAGATTGTCTTAAAAGAAAGCACGACAATATCTTTGGGATGAGTGGTCTATTTTAAATCCAGAGCGCAGTGAGGGATGCAATATACCGGGTCGAGGAAAACGAATTAGGAGTGAGTGACTTTGTCGAGTAGAGTGTGCACTTTTAGCTACCTTTTCTTCTACGGGACTAAAACATTCTTGGGAAAAGGGTATTCTGCGTTACATTTACTGCATCTTTTCTAGAGTCCTTTGATATTTTAATATTATTCTTGAGCTAGTTTTTGCAATTTAATTTGCATTATGAACAATACGTATATCTAGCAGAAAATAATATTCGCCCGTTTTGCGTTTTTTTTTTTTTTAATATAGCCGACGCGTCGCCAGTTTAATCTGCCAGTAAATTGTTTCATACAATATTTTCATTCAATCTCTCAAGTCGGGGAACGTCAAGGAAAATATTTGTTCCTAATTCAAAAGTCATTACTGCCCTCTTTGAAAGTCTATCGGACAAAAGATTTATTTCGTTCGCAATTATGAAGAACCGTTGTCTGTTTTCCGGATAGAATAGATTAAAACCAGCCAAGTACCGGTTTGACTCCGTGGAGAGGGTTCCGTGTTATGAATCATTGTGTCAAGGGCGAGTCCACCTGACCCCTGTATCCGCCATAGCGTTGTATAAGTTCTGGGTTAAATTTTACACATTACACATTTCTTTTTGGGCGAAATTTATACATTGCATTTTGCATTATTATTTATATTAATAATATTACACTATTTTAGATTTGTCGTGGAGAGATTTACTTATAAGGTTATTAAGGTTTTCGTTTGGATTTTATTGTAAACTATGAATGAGACCCTATATTCTGGTTTCGATTTAAAATGTGGAAATTCAATAGTTTCCGAGGAAATGGAAATGGTCGATTTTTCTATACCTTTATACATATTTTTTACATTATGCATATTCCAGAAGAATACATATACATACTAGCTTCCGTTAGCGTGGGCATAGAAATAATTCACTCTTCTTTTATATCGTCTGATCACGATCTTAACGATGATTGCGATCGTAATCCTGATCTTTGTCCTGCTCCCGATTCCTTATTCAGATTTCGGTCACGATCTTGATTCTAATTTTAGTGCAGGCTCGATTACAATCTTGGTTCAGTTCTCGATTTTGATTTCTCCTACTCTCGATTCTCGATTCTATTCCTCGTCCCGTTCGCGATTTCGATTCCGCTACCGGTCACAGTGCCGATTCGGACGGGGCAAATTCCATCATGTTATTTTTTTTAATTTATAGTTTTTGTAAGTGAAAGAATTTTTAGAATCTGTAATAGCGCTAATATGCAGATACGCCAAAACGAACTGAAAATATTATATCTTACGAGAGCTATTCATGAAAAAATTTTTAGAATTGGTTCAAAAGTTTGGTTTGATAATACGAATGCACAGAACAGAAATCGGGGACAGTTCATATATATTTTTTAAATTTTGAATTAAAAATAGTCTGTAGCATTCAGAATCAGAAAAGTAGCTCTTTATAATTGACAGGATTTTGGGAATTTCATAAATAATTCCAGAAATTTCTTCCTACATCCTAATTTACAAACTTTATAGTATTAGTACAAACAAATGAATCCAAATACTTCTTTTGTTTCAAAGTAAATCGCAAAAGATCATATGACATTTACGTAATTTATCAATCAGGGAAAACAACGATAACATTATGAGTAACAAACACTCGACACGCATATGCAGTCGTACAACGCGCGCACGCACAAACTATTTTCTAAATTCTACTTTTAAATGCAAAACGTTTAGTTTGAAGTGAATCATTTCTTATGAGTTTGTATTTAGTTTTGTAGTGAGTTAAATCTGACATCGATAATTGTCTAGAAATAGTACTAATAATTGTAACAATGAAAATAATTCGTAAAATGTTATTTAAAATGCAATCTTTACTTTTTTATTCACACAAATAAAATTTACAATAATTAAACATTGCCCTTTAAATAGTATATACTTCTAAGCAACTGTCAACACGTTTTCATAGAAAAATATTTTTTATAAGATTATAATATATATATATATATATATATATATATATATATATATATATATATATATATATATATATATATATATATGTGTGTGTGTGTATAATCTTATTCACTCGAAATTATATCCTATGTAAGCATTGTGATGCATTTTATATATACACTACATACACCTCATTTTAATGCAGATGTGGATGGTATTGTTACAGTTAGAATACAAGTATCTGGGATACAAAGAGTATGCAGTACACACACAAGGTATATAGTCAATCAATTATGTATGCATTTTATACATGCATTGCCAAGCACTTTAGATTCGATTATTAGAGTGAAATCAATATTATTAGCTACGTGTGTTTTCATTTTGATTTTCAGTTTAAGTAATCATCAAATGGTTACACTGCTCAATAGTTTAATATTTTCGCAATAAACAATGCGCCAAGTGTATTTTCTCAGCCTTGGATTCATGAAATCATTGAATAGTAATCAATAGCATATTAATACAATATATTATAACAACAAAATTGTGGTGGACATTGTTTAGCGAACGTTCTGAATCCCATGCCAACGATTTTTTTGTTGCATTCGTTCTTCTTGTGAATGTTTGTCGTATGTGCAAGTGTACGTTCAACCCTGACACAAAACCTATATAAAGCCAGCTGAAGTTTGAAGCGACAGCTATACAGCCTTGACATATTAGTGTGATAGTTAAAGAAAAACATTTGCTCACTACAAAATCAAAATATATAATACATATAGTATTAATACAGTAAAGTTCGCTGTGCTCGTAAAGCTCGTAGTGCTTATAAAATGGGAGCGTAATGTATGAGTTATATTTTTTCTAAATTTCGTAACTTATTATTTAAAAAAGATCAGGATGACTAGAACTCGCGCACCGAGGGACTTACGTGTCGTAGCACCTAATATTTGTATTTTGATAGATTTGAATTTATTCGAAATGTTCACCCGTTCAGGGTTAGGGTAACAAAGTGTAAAAACGGATCCTCTTACTAAAGACTTCACTGTCTGTCTGTCCGTGATCAAGCTGTATCTCATGAACCGTGATAGCTAGACAGTAGAAATTTTCATAGAGAATGTATTTCTATTGCCGTTATAACAACAAATACCTACAACGGAATAGAATAATTATTTAAGTGGGGCTCCTATACAACAAACATGATTTTTTTTGCCGTTTCTACTCGATCATAACAACGATAAAAGGTAGAAATTTGAAATATTTATAGAATATTCAGATTTATATTCACTTTAAAACAAATACCTAATTAATAAAATAAAATTAAAAACTGAAATAAATGGTTATAGTTTAGTGTCTAATGTTGTATAGATAATGGTACGAAATCCATCATGCGCGAGTCCGACTCGCAATTGGCCGGTTTTTTTACTATCCGTTGTTTTCGCTTTATATTATGGAGTTTTCACTTAATAATTGTTTTTTCCATTTTTTATTAATAGATATCGACCATAATGACAAATTTTCTGTGAAAATTTCAACGTTTTATAATTATAATAAATATACAGTCTCTTAAAGATGGGACTACGTAGGCTTTGCAGAAAGCTTCCTTATGAACTCACAAACACATGAATTAGACGTGTTAAAATTCGTGCTTGGTTACATATAAGCCATAATTTAGAAGACGGGATAATATTACAATTATTATAATAGTGAAAAAGAAAACAAAATTTTTTATCACATTTACGTAAGGGTTTCTTTGTGACTTTTATTGAGTTGGTGTTGTTTTCTAAAACTGAATTCTGAGTCAGATATGTGCAGTAAAGGTATTTACCTTTACCTTTGGGTGTTCTGTAACCTGTGTTCCATAGCAAATTGGGTATTTACCCAATTTGCTATGGAACACAGGCCTCTTTAATTTTTAGTGTCCATTTTAAAAATCAATATTCATTTGGTAAATTAATGAAAATATTATCAAAGCATTATTTTAAAGTTTAAATATTAATTAGTTATATTTTTTTGTGTTATTTTATTTCATTCTAATTAAGTCCATTTTAGTGTTTTTATTCCAATATTAATTCAGCGTATTTACTTAATATAATATAAATAAATTGAATTCTTACCGAAACGCGAATGAGAGGTTTTTAACTCGAAAAGATCAATAACATGCGATTGGTTACATTTTTTGCACAAGTTTTAGTGCTAACTCTCATTTCTGTTACATTTGGTGATGTTTTAGGTATAGGGTTAGAGCGGGGGCTAAAGGTTCAGCCGGTAAGAAGTCCCAACGTACTTGACGCGCTGTAGAACCGCCTACAAACAAACTGCCTACGCGATTTCAAATAGGGTAGACGACGAGATCGACGTCACGAGCGATCAGCCATCGCTGACGCTGAACGTTCTTACGCGTAACACGACTGTCGGAAGTTTTTGGCCCCTAAAAATAATGAAAACGTCCCTTCTCGTTTCTTTCATAGATCCGAAATAGACAGTTCAAAAAAAATGGTAAAGTGAGTTCTCCATTACAGTGTTGTGTGTCTATAAATAACGTACAGCAGGAAAATTTTGTTTTTAACTTTTGGGACGAAGCTCCTTATCGCACGTTACACTCAGGCTGCTTGCTGAATTGGGGCTACACGAAAAAAAGTGTAACCGCAACGAAAAATGCTGACCGCTGTTGCTTTGGTTAACATTTTTATGAATTTGTTTGCCAACGTCCATACCATGCTGAATAGGTTCTCGTTCGCTCACAGAATCTAAGCAGCCTCGGGCGCGGTCAGTACTTGGATGAGTGAACGCCTGGGAACACCCTTATTTGACCATAAATACCTGATCGGTTAACCAGTTGAATAGGTAGACTTTTTACTCTCCATGTTTACCCCACGGGAGGTAGGGGGGGATGGAGGCAAATATGTAGTACAGAATTCCATTTTCATTTGGCGCTAGATTGTTCGTAAATGAAATAAATGTATACATTTTTGATAGTTACAGTGTTAAGCTGATTTGTATAAAGATTTTTACAGCTATTTATGTTGACAATCAGCCCTGATTTTAAGACGTTTAGGCTTTGGAAACTGGGCTTTAGTCTCGCCATACTTCACCTAATAAAGAATGATTTTTTTTTATTTGTAGTGGAAAAAGCCATTTGTACGAGAAAGTCATTTTTTCACCGGACGATATGTTCGTACGTGAAAACATACCTACCGAAATTTAGAAAGTCCTTACTTTATTTAAGTGATTTCCTTACATACGTTAAGTATTGCTATTTTAAAACGTAAAAATCGCTAAGTTTGAACTTGAATTATTTCCTTTTGATATATTTTATTCACTGCTTCTAACATCAAAAAATATAGGAAGGGTTTCAAAAATCGATTTTACTTTTAGCAGTAAGTTTTGTTTTTATTCGTTTCTTTATAATTTTCACTTCAACACTGAAAATTTTTCAATAACTATATCTTTTGAACGAAGCAATCGATATTGATCTCATTTGCGAAATTCCATGTGGTTTTTCAAAAATAAATAATATATGAATAAAATAAATAAATAGTTCCGACTACAAACAAAAATTATTTAAATAGGCACTGCACGTAATAAAAAGAGATAAGTATTATTTGTCGCATGACAAGTGTCGCTCTGCGTACGTATTGCTGGTCAGTTTAAAGGGTTGTTACCGAAAGCCATGAACTTTGCAGGGTTGTTTTAATGCAAACCTCATCTAGCATAATGGGTTCTATATACTGATATTTTAAAAAATACTGAAATGCTTTAGAAGAAAATGCCCTTTGGACAAATGAAAATTTGACAAATGTTACAATCTGGAGGAAAGAAATTCAGGGTTGTTCGACACTAATAAATGCATTTAATTAAAATACATTTTAATATAATACAATACGTATTCTACGTGCACGTTGAAATTTAATATTTTATTTGAATATATTTACACACGTTAAATATTACCAGTTACCGTTCAATACTTCGTAATAATTCCTATTTTACAAAGTGTTAAAATAATAGCTGGGTACACTGCCATAAATTTATCACTTCAGATGACGACTGCGCTGTCATCTGCGTGGGCAGACATACGTCATGCATATGGCCTCATTAATTCTCGTATTCATCCACCTGAACTGATATTGAACTGACACTGTATGGATACTTCCATCGACTTTTTTTCTCTCATATATACTACTCCATAACTTCGTAATTCTTGACCAATGCCGCTCATATTCTAATTTAAAAATTGTATTTGCCTTCGCTACCTCCCAACTAAATGAAGACCGGATCAACGGTGTTAAAGTTATCGTCGAACAAACATACAAATCTTACAGAATGCTGTTTCAGTCGACTTTGAGATCTTACTTCTTTCGGACTCTCGTATAATTTTCCACAACTCGCTAATTATTTTATCGATACTGTTCATATTTAAACATAATAATTGTATTGCTTTCGTTGCTAATTTGATAAATTTTATGAAAATCAGTTCAACGGGATTCAAGTTATTGTCGAACAAACGTTATAAGCACCTTCGCAGTTATGTCGAAAACTTCGTTTCATTCTGTTGAAAAGCTTCTTTGCAACAAACTTAACTACTGGTTGAATTTCTTTTGTTTATTCATTAATCTTAAAACAAAAGAAACATTACTTGTTTTCATGTTTTTATTTTGTAATTTCTCAACAAGTTTTATTAACTAAGTTTCTTGTGCATTTATCTGGTGGAATTTTATAGTTCAATTTAAACTAATTTTCCGACGAGTTAAAATTTTAAAATTTTCAACATTTCCGAACAAACGATAAATTAAGAAAATGAATAGAAGGATAAATATGCCACATACCTATAGTTTTACATGTTCTATTACTTATTAGTAATTCTCTAGTATTTTCTACTCCTATAGAGTAATATGAATTTCACATGTAGTCCATGTGACAATAAAATCCCGTTAATTTGCATTTATGAGGAACTTTTAATTTTTTCTCTTTTAGTTCTTTATTTTCTTACAAACTACTGTTATCAACTAATGATATTTTTATTACGTCGATACATTTTAGAATTACTTGTATGATGTCTTACAAATGTGATTATATCATTGGTTAATAAAAGAACAAAATCTCTGTTATCATATTTATCGTCCTAACTCACTAACTTACTACTTATATTTTTGACTGGAACAGCAATGTACATGCGAATATATGCAATTGTAAACTATTGTTGTACAACTTATCTATGTCGTTCTACTACTTTCAGTTGCAAAATATGTCTAAACGGACTTCTCAATCGGTAATTAATTACCATAAGCATAAACGGACTAAGGTCTTTCTGCATTGTTCTTAGAAATATAGAAAATACTAATAGCATACATCTCAAGATCTTGCATGCCATAAAAAAAAATATTATAAAAACGTACATAAGCAGCCATGTATGCAGAGCATTTCGTAAGACATAAATCAGGTTCTCGCTCGGAATCAGTCACTCAAACTATGACGCCATTGGTGTCGCAATCCGGTATCGATTGTCCGTAAACATAGATTAAGGCCTCGATGTATAATCAAAACATGTAAAAGAGTATAGTATCAATATCAATATTGTTTATCATTAAATGTAATAATCAAATAGACATTTATTCGGTGCGTGTAATTTTTTTTTCTGAGATTTAGCACAGAAATCATGAACCAGAATAAGTTGATAGTTTTGTAAACCGTAATCCATTACTAATATATTTTTGCGCATTACATACTCTTATATTGAACATTATTATTGTAGTCAATTTTTGGGTTGGTTTTTGTTTTCGTAAAAGGTTATAAAAATCAATACTGGATTCAATAGAATCAAGCTTCATAAAGCGCTAGTATTCGGGTATAAATAATAAGTATAGCTCAGTCATCGCAGACGCACATTGGTACATCACAATACAAAACACGGATCTATGGAAATAAAGAATAAATGTGATCATTAAACCATAAAATTTATCGATAGGTGTCATGAATATCGCTGACTTGCCCATCCCTATCTTATTGCTACGTCTTTAAATGTGTATCTATGGAACATCTGCTTACGCTTGGCATAGAATTTAGACGACACCAGCGCTCTCTATAAACTTGCGTTCGTGATATTGTAAAACGAATACCTTGGAAATGAATACAGATGGGATTCGAATCGCTGCTCTGAAGTTCGTTTTAACAATCATTCTTCAATAAGAATTTTTCTACGTAAAAGTCTTTATAAACTGTAATAGAAACATCTTTGTATTTCTTAAATTGCGGGTGGAATAAATGAGGTAGATCAAATTACGATAAAGAGGTTAAACAAAGAATCCAGCTCGTCTGGACAAAGTTCTGGAAATTGAGAAGCATCTTAAGTCTAATACATCTCAAGGTTTATAAACGAAAGTCTTCGAACAGTCTGTGTTTCTAAAGATGATATCTACATGTCAGACGTGGTTCTTTAACGTTGATCTCATAAAGAAACTTATAGTTATTCGAGGTACAATGGAATGTGGTTTCCTATGCCTGAGGTATTTGTGCGAAATGAAATTCGAAATAAGGAAAAGGAAAAGAAAACGATCCAAATAAACCGACATATCTCACAATTCTGTGAGCGCGTGTAACTAAGGTGGCGATGTGCAAACCACATCGAACTACCATTAGGACAAACCAGTACGACTGATGAGGAAGGCCTATGTCCCACAGTGGATGTCCGATTGCTGAAACGGACGAGCGAATGGAATATGGTAGTAGGATGGAATAATTATTTCGCAATGGTATAGTATACAAGCTATATCATAACGATACAGCATGTTAAAATGGATTTTCATGTAACGTCTCTATCTGCTCGACGCGTTATGAAGCTTTCGTATTAAAACTTTTGTACATATTTTCCGACCGTATATTATGACGTATATTCGCGTATTGTGACAATAATAACGTATATTGAGCTCCGTTTTATGACGAAATATGAACTACTTTCGAGAACGTGTAGTATAGAGTATATTTGTTTTGTCGAGATGATAGTTTGCAGCGGTGCCGAGAACCGATAGGTGGTATTGTTATTTCTACAATTTACGGGCAAAATTATTACTCACATTCATAATATATAATGTAGTAAAAGTGGTGGCATGTGAGGTATCCGACCTTCGTGCTCGCAAATGAGGGTTCGCGGGTTCGCGTTCTATTTAAAATTAGAGTGGAATGAAATATTCTAATCCGAGCTCGCGGGTAACAAGGGAGTAGGTCTAGGGAGAAGTACAGAGAAGGGGACGAGGGCTGATGCCCGAGTGCACATGTCAATAGTGATAGAATAATGGATTGTTGAGTGATTTAATTGAAGAACCGATCAATAAATATATTGATCTTAAATAAAAATACTCTTTCATTTTGAATACTCGAATCTTTGGTCTTCATCCAAGATCTGCTAGGTGCCTCCTACAATATATATGTGTGTGTGTGTGTGTGTGTGTGTGTGTGTTTCTGCGTGCGTGCGTGCGCGTGTGTTCATTTAGCGCCTGGAAAAATTACAAAATCTCAAGTAATATGTGGCTAACTTAACTAAACGAGTTAATAACTCTAGATGTTTCTTAATTAGTTACCTACAATATTGTAGTGGTGAATTAAAAAGGTAGTGGAGTATGTTATAGAGAACAGAACATATTTGTG
>BGZK01002453.1:0-56428 GCA_005406025.1 Eumeta japonica | reverse complement strand
CGCATTCTAAATGTTAAGGCGCCGGCTTTCTTTTGGAGCTGCATCGGGTTAAACGTCGTCGGCGAGTCCCCGCAACGTGAAGGATGTGAAGCGGATGTCGGAATTCGAATGAAACGGAATTTGCTATTGCAATATAAAAAGGTATCATATAATTTGACACTATAGAAAAGTTAAAAAATATTAAAAATTATTTAGAAATATAAAATTTGTAGCTGACGAACTTAATATCTACTTGGTGGCTCCACTACGTTAACTTTTGGCAATTGAGAAAACACTTTTACTTGTATAATTTGTGATTAATGCTTCACTTGATCCATTTTGGTTTTTTTTTTTTTAGTAGAACTGATAACAAAACGCGTACAAAACAAAAGCGTTCAATGGCCCCCAGAGTGTTAACTAGAGACGAAAATGTACAAAGGAAAGAACATATTTTGTCCTGTTTGCCAAGTTTCATTGGACATTTATTTCATAATTTTCCGCTTGTTTTTTAAGACAATGAATCACACGTTAGCTATATTAGAGGTTCGTTTCGTAGCTAGAATCTCCTGGGAGAGACGAACGGCCGCGTGATAGGACATTTAAAAGTGCTAGTAGATACTGTTTTATCGAGCTATTAATCGATGGTTTTTGTAAACATATTATGTGAAAACGCAATGAACCAACTGAGTCAACTTCACCCACTTACTCTAGGAGTCGTCGGTAACCATAGATATGACACGGTCATTAATAATATCATCATATCACTTATGATAACGTATAGAATGCGATGTGGTTTGTAGTACATAAATTACATTATAAGTGTGTAAGATATTCTTTAATATGTAAATAAATAATAACAATATAAACTCACGCCTATTTCCCAGAAGGGTAAACAGAGACTAGATTTCCACGTAGTATACGATCTTTGCATATCTCGCTTGCTTCACTGACAAAATGAAATGCAGTATGAAAATGTCTACAAAAAATTGTTATATAATAATTTTAATAAGACAGTTAAATAAATGTTGATAAGAATCTGTCACTTTTGCTGTCAAGAGTTTTTTTTTTGTTTTCCCTTAAGCAGCTCCTGTATTATGTATTCATGTTTTACTGTGTTTATCGCCATGTCATAGACTAATGTAGATACAAATACAAACATTATGATCATACAAGAGCTGTCAAGAAAACACATTCTGAGATGACAAAACATAGACACGTAATCGACAAGTTGTAGACACGACAACGAGTAGACATCGATAAGACAATACGTAATAGAGCTACAGCAGTATTTGCAGGTGAAAACGCGTGAACAACCAACACAACACAGCCAACCAAAATATTGTATTATCTATTATTGCTAAAATACAACACTTTACAACACTTAGCGTAACGTTAACTGTTCACCGCGTAGATATCGACGTTACAGCGGAAATTAGCGTTTCCCCGATAATGGCGCGGTTAATTGACGAGATGATGAGAAACACGACGGTGTTGTTATAATTAATACGGGTTATCGCGTCCGCCGCCGCGCGCCCGGCCGCCCCCGCAGTGCGCGCTTTACGTTTTAATTGCTATCAATTTACACACTTCGTTATGACACATTTGCCGCGGCCGCCGGCGGCGCGCGGAGGCCGCGAACGGGCGCGCCGTATTTCTGCCTCCAGTTTATTCACCGCTGCGGAACAATAACGGAGTGATCCATAGAAAGTGTGAAATGACGAGTGCGCGTGCGGCCGCCTGAGGGCGCGCGGGCGAGGCGCCGCCGGAGCGCACTCGAGAGTAGTGCTCTTCGTTAGTGATTCAGCCCCGGGTCGGCGGCCCTCGGCGAGCGCTCGGGATAAAAAGCGGCACACAAAAGAGCCGCAAAAATACGTACTTTCCCCGGCTCCCCACAAAAGATATAGTACGGTTTGTCATTAAGGAGTTCATCCCGGCGCGGGAAATAAAAGAGGATCGCCGAGAACGGCAGAAAGGGGGCGGCGGGAGGGCTCGGGGGTGGGGCGGGCGGGGGCGCACTAATGGTGCCGACACTCATCCGCTAATGCCGCGGGTTGCTCCGCGTTTTTGTGCGATTTTCACGTGTTTCTCTCGCCGGGAGCTTTTAATCTCGTGCTGCATCTTCTGTACGCTCCATTTGGTATCGTATCTCGAGAGCGGGAAGCGTCACAGGGGGCCCGCCGGCCCCCTCCCGCGGCCCTCGCGCCTCATTTGTTACATTACGGGAACGATATAATATCAACTTCCCTCGTATTTAACCGCCATAAAAATCTGTTGACTATGTATTGTATGAATCAGAAATTCTTTAATTCTCGTACTATACACGTATCAATTTATATGAGTAAAGAATTCATTGCGAAGTGACACGCATACTTCTTAGAATAACACGCCATCTATTGACATGTCACATTCTAACGCACATTGAATGGCTATAGGAAATTACAGGGAAGTCACAAATACCTACACTTACTCATCTAAAAAAAATAATTTAAAAAAGTAGTAAGTCACTATAATTGTAGGTGCGGGTATATCTAATCTACCTGAGCTACATATTTTACTTCACAAAGTAGGTACCTAAGTAGAAATCAATAAGCATCACGGTCACGGAGCCGCCAAGCAGTAGCGGTCATGCTAGGAGAGCCCCCGTGAGAATCAGCGGCACCATCACGAACATCAAAAGAAATCGCACAAAGCGTTCGCCGCCGGCGGGGGGCGGGGGCGAGAATGGCGAAGAGGAGGCCGGCGGGGCGCGGGAGCGCGGGGCCGCGGCGTGCAACCATTGTGTTCCCGGTAAGCACTCCGCCCGGCGAACTTTCGCCGCGATTGTGTTAAGCCAAATTAAACCGACAACTTCCATGCCTACACCGGACTCACGACTCCGAATACAAACTCGCTTCAGTCGTGAGAAACATTTAGTACGAGATGAGCAAACAATTTGAGTTACGGACGAAATCGTTATTGTACTAATCACCGTTATTCACGGCCTGCATACTTTTTAAAGAGTTATTGAAAGTTCTCGGCGATTTACGTATTTCGTATAGGATTACTGTTACGGTATGTGCTACGTTCAGTTTAGCATGACCGTATTGTTTATCGAACAACGTTCACTTTCTCCCAATCACGTTTTCTATTACAACTTAATAATTAGTGTAATAACTATACAAACATTTTTAAAAAATTAGCACACTTTACAAATCCAATACGTAGAATTATAATCTTGTAGTTATTAATAATATCGCTTTCTTCAGACCAACAAAATTTTTTTAATACTGTAAATCATCTTAAGTCAAGATATGATAAATATTTTATGAAAAAGGCTCTGTTCTAAAAACAACTAATACAAAATTGTATATTTATTACTGCGTTCATTTTACGTTTCCTCGCCTTGATATCTGTTCTTATCAGAATTTGAAACGAAACTCCTAGACAACATATATAAGCAGTTTTTGTGGACGTATAAATTTTTATAGATCATTATATGTATTTTTGCAAGTTTTATTGCGTTCATGCTTATGTACGTTCGATCAGCATTTTATCAATTCACGCCTACGATGTTCTACCAATTCTAGCGCACTAGCATATTTAAAATATGAGCCGACTACTTTTCATGCGCTTTCCATACTATGCAATGGTTTTTTTTTTTTCTATTATTTACAACAAAACATTTATATTCGGTGAGTAGTCCAACTGAAAGTTATAATGAGCCGCCGCCGTCCCGCGGCGCACTACTCACTTATATGCACTGCGGTACTCGCTCGCAACTTTCTGGCATTTTATGAATTATTAAAGCGGCGCGCCTTTCGTCACAGCCGGCAACTGAATTAAATTTTAGTTTTGAAGTGACTGCTGATAATTCAAGTAAACGTTTGACGGGAACTTAACGAACGGTATTAAAGGAATTTAATTTAAGAAAGTATGTAAACTCAGCATCGTCGTATGAAACACAATGTCGTTAAAGTTTCGATAAATTATATAAATATATATGCTATTACAACTGAAAATCCAGCCTTTTTTCTCTAAAATTTTTCAAGACTCACAATATACAGAACGAATACATTCCTTTCACTTCAAGTTGAAGTGGCAGGCTGACCTAGGAGGACGGATCGCCTCTACATGACCTGATGACACGGTAAAAGTTGCAAGCCACGTTGTTTACACCTGCGGGCTTAGCATGACGGACTAGATAAAATTCTCTCTACTGCTATCCCTTTCATTTCTTGCGTTCGTGCGAGGATAGCCCTATAGAAACTTTTTTCTAGGGCGTCATGCTAGGTCCGCGGCCTAAGACGGAAGTCGTGGAAATCAACAGGGGAGACTGACGTCTAGCTGTGGACGTCCAATGACTAAAACAACAACAGCAACAAGTAATTATTTTGCTAACGGGAGCTGTAAAAAACATGGCGCAATTCCTTCGAAATAAGACGTATAATTATTATGTAGGTATGTAGTTAGTTCGCACATCGTGTTACAAGAGAGGTACTGCATCCCGCGGGGCACTTGTTCAAAACGAAATAATAAGCGAGAAACAAAAAAGAATTCTGCAACGAGTAATTAAATATCTTTTTAAAGGCGTTGATGCATACACACATCTCTATACAATTATCCACCTAAAAACGAAGATTTAATTCAACAAAACATACATGTACAGGCCTGTCCCTTTCAAAATCTTCCCTCAATATCCTCTCAAAATTGTCCCAATATCCCCCGTTGTTTTTTGCTATGGAGAAAAAAATTAACCGATCGTATGTTCCCTCTTTCATAATAGCGAATCATGTCTTAAACAAACATTTTTTTTTTAATATGAATCTTGGGATTATCGTATTTACTAATAAATACAATTTTTTTGGTGAGTAGAAAGAAACTTTTCGAATAGGCCATTAAATACACGTTTCGATACTGAAGCACATTTTAATATCATGCCTTACCTGTGTAATTTACAGCGATATGTGAATGAAATGTATTTCAAAGAAATGTCGAGGAAAGTTAGCGGTTGCCGATTAAGCCGTTTCAGCGTATAAATTATATGAAGTAAGTGTAGAAGGAGGATACTACTTTCCCATTATATCAGTTCCATTAAATATAAGCTGCTCGGCGTCAAAAACATAATCAACATCAATAGAATGAGTATTATACAATATTCTCCAAACAATACGTTCTATAACCTTATACTTGAAATAGGTGTCATTCGTAAATGCAGCTAGACTTATGCAAACAAATTAAATTTAAGTCTGTTTGTGATTTTGAACTAATTGCTTTTTCTTGAGCTCACATAGGTATTTGCACGTCATCAAAACCCAAACATGCGTTTTTAAAATTTTCATTTCTCCATCTGTTTGTTTGTCCGGGCTTAATCTTCAAAACGGCTGAACTGATTGATGTGGTGTGCCTTTCGTCGATAGATAGGGGACTTTTAGCTTTTAGCGACCTTTCGTAATAGATATAATAAGCATTTTAATGAATGACTTGAATCGAAAGCGAGACCAGGATAGCGAAAAAGGGACGGAGACCGGAACCGACAGTGGAACTAGAAATTAAATTGGGAACACGATCCCAGACGGCGGATCACGACGAACGAAAAATCTGTCGATAAAGAAAATAAACTAATTCATAGCGTTTCCATGGAGGTCAGAATTGCGGAAGAAACCTAGTGTCCAAATAAAGCTTTCAAAAGATTCGTTTAGGAGTTAATAACAGCGATAATAATATATTTGGATGTTACATACAAAGTGCCATGATAAGGCCGACAGGCGAAAACGATAAACTCGAGAGGCGCTATATTTATACGCGTACGCGGACAATGCCTTTTATACAGATGGCTAACATGCGAACGAATGATCCGTGAAAGGCGGTAATGGCAGTGTAGTTATCATCGATCGGCGAGCTGACGGCGCCGACTCCATTATACGGTGCCGGCACTCATCACGCCTCATAAATAATTCCCGCGAGGAAATTGTATCGGATAATTATCGATCTATTATTGCAGTGGATGTGTATCGATTGACGGCCCGCTGTGCGATGTCTGAGGCGCAGCACTTGAAATATTATACCTATGAGCCATTATTATGACACTGTTTAAAGACTAATATTTTGAAATTATCTATATGGGGGAGTCAGTTAGCCTTGAAGCTCGTCAAATTATGTTTTACACTTCGATCTTGAATGGTTGTACGAGTCTTTGAAGTTCAGTAACATCTTTACACGTAATAAAACCGTAAAAACGTGGTGTATGCACGTGGAAAATATTTTCCACAAACTAATTTCGGTTGACGTAGGGAATGTAACAAAAAACAATAACGACCACATATTTTTAGAAACTTTCTCTATTTGAATACGATAATCTCCAAAACTGTTACACGAATTTTAATGAGGTTATCACAGGTAACTTGAGCATAGCTTGGGACAAGATTTTACTTCATCAAAACGATACAGATTTTATTTCATCAAAACCAGTTGACGGAAAATAAGTTCTTTTTCAAAAGTAGATCGCAGAAGTTTTCGGATGTTTATCTCAGTGGTACGATTATCGCAGCGTAATATATTAGAGACCTAACAGATGTCGCTGTTGGTTTTTTCGTAAGTTTACCCTAGTGGCATAAATATTTTCACGTCAGTGACTGAGTTGCCAGAACTTTTATGTCAAAAAATAAATTCCACGGTTACGAAATCACGCTCACAGCCAAAAAAATATAATGATAAATATATATTGTTAATAGCTTTTAATATTAATTATTTGCTCAGTCTATACTACCTACTAAAATACAATCGTATTTAGATACTTAAAGGCTAAATAGAATAATAATAGGTTAAAAAAAAACCAAAAATGCAATAAGTATAACTTCTAAAAAGTTTCCTTCGAAAATTAAAAATCTTTCGGCCGTTATACCAATAATAATAACTGGCGACCATTAAAGATAAACTCACCAAGTTTATAAAAAATAACATTAAAAATTCGTTGAATGTCATCAAACAACGATACCGGAACTACGAAAACACAAAGCCAATCACATTTTAACTTTCTAAGATATCAATTTCTAACGCACGACATTAAATCTTTGTCAGGTTTTCAACCACCCCTCGGCCGAGCCCTGCCCGCACACGATCCCTTCCTTTCAGAGCGAGGGACTTTGACCTCAGCACGGAGGGAGGGAGGGTTATTAACGATGCTGTATAATATTAAAGGTATGCCTAAGTAGTGTCATTAATTTGTCGGCATTAATACAAGTATTAATTAGTCACATACGGCCTTTTAAGAACAAGCCCACGATAATAGTACTAACATTAATCTGTAGTAATCGCGTTTTACTAATACGATGCGATCCTTTGATCCTATTTCTTTTTTGACACTTCGACTAAATATTCTTACACGCCGTAATCAGCTTAGCGGTGTTCCGAGTCCATAATTCACTTAACTACAGGTTTCAACATTACCTACAATGTCTGTGGAATTAGACAGTGTGTTTATGTGTGTGTGGGTGTGTACCTCATCAAAACCGCATTATTAAAAGTAACAGGATATAGGACAGCCATACAACACAGTTCGTTAGCTGTTCTAAATGCAATGAACAAAACGTTAGAAAATTATAAACGGTGATTTTCATGAAACTGATCAGTTATTTTATTTGATTAATGTCGGATTTAACTTATTAGGTTGGGGAAAAACTTTTTTCGTATTCTATAACTAAAAATTTAGACTGAAATCTGTTTAGTGGTACTGTTTGTATCTGGCTAGTTTTAATACCATTAAATAAACGAAATTAAAAAAAAAAAAGAATATCAAAGGTAAAAACAGTGTCCTGCCATTTTTCTGTTTTCTGTCCATCGAAATGAATTAATCTAACCTTGAAATTCGATGCATTTTAAAATTTTATTACAAAAAAGGGAAAAATGCGACATAAGCATCAATTAATAAAAATATTTGTGACGTTTATAGACCTAATGCAGTGTTAGTAAGAGTAACAAAACACTAGTTTAAACGTTTTTAGTCCGGTAACTTTGATGTCAAAGATGAACTCTGGTCGACCTGTTACGGATAAAGTCGATGCTATCTTGGAAAAAGTAAAGCAACATCGCTATCTTACGGCATAGTTGAAAAGCTAGGGATTGATCACAAAATAGTTTTGACTCGTTTGAAAAAAGCTGGATACACAAAAAAGCTCGGTACTTGGGTCCCACACGAGCTCGCTGAAGGAAATCTAATGAATAGTGTACTCATTTGAAATTTTCTATTGAAACGTATGAAACCGACCCGTTTCTAAAAAAGATAATAACTGGTGATAGCAAATGGATTACCAAAGGCATGGCTGATTATGGTCAAAGGGCAGGTTTCAGACTATAGCAGAAACCTCGGATTAATTGCTATAGGTTGATTATATGGGTTGGAAGGTATATGCGAGTTTTACCGCGTGCGAAACCATGAACTCGGATCTCTACTGCCAACAGCTGATAAGACTCAAGCGAGGCGTAAAGAATAAACGATTGGAATCGATCAACAGAAAGGGCGTTGTTTTTCACCATGATAACGCCAGACCACAAACATCTTTAACCCCTCAACAAATATTGAGAGAGTTTGGTTGGGAAGTGTAAATGCATCTGCCTATAGCCCTGACCTTGCACCCTCAGATTTTCACCTGTTTCGATCTCTCTAAAATTCTTTAGGTAGTGTTAGGTTAACATCAAGAGAGGATGTTTAGGTTTTTGATTAGAAGTTCCAAAATTTATACAGCAATGGAATTATGTCACTACCTACAAAATGGCATATACATATATATACACACACACATATTATAATTATATATAAATAAAATTTTATGAAAAAATATTCTGAATTTGTATGTAAAATACGAAAAAACTTTCAGATATTATATTGAATCAATAAAGTATTAATAATTATGCATTCTGTATTCACTCACTTCGCAAAATAAATGCTTTTAAATCATTTTCAAATATCATTGAAGTTCTATTTTGTAATTCTGATTTTTGGTCTAGTTTTCAATTTGATTAAATTAACTAAATTTAAAATAATGAACTTTTCCAAGCGAGATTCCGAATGCTCATATTAAAAGAAATGTTTCTTTTACTTTGATAAATAAAGAATTATGCTCAATAACGTATTCAATTAGAATTACTCTAGACTCTAGATGTAGATAGAATTACTTTGGATAACAAAATCTATTTTAACTTCTAACAATTTTTTGTAGACAAAAGTTTCAGGCCGTACATTAATCGTTTAAGGGTGCCGTCATAAGCAGAGGATTCTGCGGCTGCATCATCAAGTTTGAAAATAACTGTTACGTTTAAATATCAAAATTCAATTAAGCAAAAAATTTCAATTCGACCAGCAGCTGTTTAACAGTTCTCTCATGAGTTCAGTTCAATCCTAACAGGTCATTATTGAAATTTTATAACGATTTATTTTCATGTTTCATGACAGAACGTAATACGTACACATAAAAATATAAATCGACGCCAATAACCGTTCAGTTATCTCATGAGTAGACAGACGATTCTTACTGCTACATCGGTTCATAGATAAAATTATATTTTATTTTTGAAACTAACACAAAAATTTGAAATTCACCATTTGGAGAGAAAACCAATTCGCTTGAGACACCGGATAAAGTAATTATATTTATATGCTCACATTAGCTTGCATATATTAATAGTTCAATCATGGATAGTTAACTATCGCGTGATGCGAAAAATAGCTGTAGCTGTTGATACACAACTAATTTTGTTAGTCGCATCCCGCTACTTATAAACGACTTGCAAAACTAGCCGTTAAATTATTTTCGAAAGGAACAAAATGAATAGCAGGTTTTGGCGTTATTATATGACTAATGGAATCGCTCAAATCGTGATCTCGATATATTAGCGGCCTTATAAAAATAATGAGTGTGACCATTATATTCGCACATTTCTCTGTATACCGCGGCGATTAGTTCTCCGATGGAGAACCAGTTTACTTAATGGACATAATAATCGATCGGCAACAAATGAACGATTTATAAGCCGTACAGTCCGCATTAAGGAGTCGCTCCGATCCGAGATGGAGTCTTTGGTAATGGTCCGCATTAGATATGGTGAAATCTCGCTACAGACCGGTCCGGTTGTTGAGCTCGTTTCAATGGATTCGATCGAATGAAGTGGATTAATACCGCAAACCACTCGGTGTTGGCGTCATTTTCCATATTTTTCAAATCCTTTTTTTTTCAGAAGGTTGTCACGCCTCATAGTTTGACCCAAGTTCGAAAGAAAATTAAAAAATTGTATAAATCGAGAAGAAAATTAAGTTTTGTTTTTCTTTCGAAATACCATATGATTTTTTAGCAATCAATGTTATAACTACAATTAGCTTTTAGCCCGTCTTGAATGGATGACTTCGCCCGTATTGAATGGGTGACTTCGCCCGTATTCTTTTCGACCATAAATATTTACGGCGGTATCAAATTGCAATTTTTTTGTCGCTAACAGATGTCAGGAAGATCAATGTTTTTGCTCAGAAGACTGTGTATCCGTTATATATGAGGTAAATCAGATAAAACAAATCTTCAAAGAAAGTTGTTAGTCTAAGCTTAAAAAATATTTATCTATTATATGATTTTTTTTTCCATTAGACGAATTATTTTAATTTATTCGATCTATTTAGTGCATGATGGGTCGTATATTGAGACGCATTTCCAGTTATACCCGATTGATTTTAAGGAAAATTACAGCAATATTTAATTTATGACCACTATATGCTGTTACGTCCCAATGAAATCTAATTACGCTTGTACCATCTATAATATATACTTAATTATTTAGAAGTTATATTTCTTTGATGTGATTAAAAGAAGATAAATATTATTGACAACTTTTTCATACAGCATTATATATAACAGTCTTTATGAATATCATAGTTTTATAAAATATACTGATAAAATTAGGAGCCAACAACTCGCATCGTAAGCACAATATCGTTTTAATTATTTCAAAGTGAACTCGCTCCATTAACTGAATGTACACACGTTCTTGTTGCCGATACTGCGCGAGTGAACCGGGCCGATATCTGTTCGCAGGTTTACGGCTAACGACGTCACATCGTTTCCGTGTGAGGTGTGCGCGCGAACGTTGCTTTCATCTTTTTTCCTCCCACACGACCTAATAGAAGTAACCTTAATATTCTCCAATAAAGATAATGCAGATGCCAACCTTGCGTATGCCAAGAATGCCAGTAGTAGCTTGGATTTAGATATAAGTTGCGTGATTTATTATCAAAAACACCAAAATGGATTTGGTTCCTGATAACGGTGTCGTATTTAATGAAAGTCATAAAATGCTTAAATGATACTAATACGACAGAAATATATATATATATATATATATATATATATATATATATATATATATATATATAATTATATTTCACCGAACGAAGCCTATATACAATTAAAATAAAAACCACACACTCACCGTAAAATAGTTCTCAAATTAAAAAATCATTACAAGCAAAACGATTATTAGTCTATATTCATTTACTTATTTTAATCGCTACACACGTATCATTAAATTCTACAACTTATTAATTTGTAGTAAGCGCCAATGATTTTTAATGCCACAACTGCAATACCCACATAGAGAATAAGACTTTCACACCGAACGCGCCCGGTGCGAACTGTTCGATGTTTAGAAATTCAATAGGGTACATGAATCCATCGCGCTCGCTATCGGGGGGCCGCCGGTCGCAATAGATTAGGTTCGACGTTTCACGAAACTTTGCGCGGAGAGGCGGCCGCGCGCCCGTGTTTGTTCACATGTTTCTCGGTAAACAGCGTCCGGCTTCCTAGCCGCCCCTGTTTGTTTAGGGTCGGGGCGAGCGTATATTGCCCGACGGGTCGCGCCACCCCTCGCCGAATTATAAAATGCTAGTTTGCTTTTTAATTGCTTCGCTATTAATAGTTCGGGACTCGGGGAACTCGTGTATGCTTTAATATGAATACAAATTTTATTGGATAGTTTCTTTTTTTTTTTCTCCATCCAAATAACATAGAATTATATTTTTGTAATACAATATATGAAAATATGATGTATAAATTGACTTTATAAATATTTTTTTATGTTTCACTAGATATTGTTTTATGCGAGGAAATCATACAATGAAATAATTGTGTTATTACAGCTACTGTCTGTAATGTTGTATAGAGAAGATGCCGCTTTATCGATTAATGCAAAACATTGTAGAATCTGACGCATTACAAATATAATTATATTAAAAACTTTATACAGAAACTGATTAATAAAATTGAAAGGGAGTGATATCATAAGTGTTCATTCTTTTGATTTGGAAAAGTCATTAATTACAAAATAGCCATTCGTTTCTTTTATCGAGTGTCATCTGTTGTTCGATAACATCCTTACAGGCGGCAAGCGAGTGTCATTTCATTACTTATCTATCGAATATACGAGTAGATGAGGCTGTTATTTATATAGGGATTTCAATATGTAAATAACACCTTTATCGACTAGTGTTTTCAAATGTTTTTTTTTTTTTTCAAAATGAGTAATGGTTATTCATTTGAATGACCATTACTCATTCTGAACTAACGAAAACTTGATATTTGTGAATGTAATAAATACTTAACTATGGAAAGTAATTCTATGAAGTTAGTGGCAAACGTTTCGCAATTATCATAATAATTGTACACGCAAGGCGGCATCGCAAAATACAACACAACTGACTACGGCGAAGCGTGACCTGTTGTTAATTTAATAACATGAACTAAAAAGAAACCATATTAAATGTTTTAGATCCCGCCTCAGCCCGAGGCGTACACTATTACGATGAAAAGTTTCTATAAAAACAAAAACATTGTTCACGCGACCTCTACACGCAATAATCACACTGTTTACCGAAGCGTCTCGTTTGCATAATTCTAACAGGATGAAGCTAAATCTGATAACTAAGGTGGCAAACATTGCAGAATCGTTTTTAGGCGCGAAGGAAAAATAAACGCGGCGACGCGCACACGACGACGGCGCCCTCCCGCGCCGACCGGCCGAGCCCGCGCGGCATATCCATCACGGAGTCTTCGCGGCGCATGACAAGCTCGTTTGCGCAACGCCGACTATTGGAACAAACAAATGCGGTAAACAAAATTGTGATTATTCCGGAACTGAATCTCGTGTCTAGGATGCGAATATCAAAGTGCATGAAAATTAGTGAATGTCCAACACAGTGATTTTGAATACAGGTAGTGATAATAATTATTGATAAAATAATTTACCACCTCGGTAAGGGTGATAAACAATAATTATTATGGCCATAATAATATCTTTTGTCCCATAAACACTTGTTAAGAATATGTTTTATAAAATTTATAATGTCTAATGTACATATTGAAATAAAATAGACTATAAATTAGACAACCTTTGTTTAAAGCCGTTTTTTTAAAAATTAAACTTTATTGAAGTCTACATGACAGATAATTTTTAAAAACTCAAAAATAAAATTGTCATGTTTGTATTGATAGACGGACGAGACTGACATTCAAGTCGCATTAAAAATAGTTAACAGTTTTATTTAGTCACTATTCCACATACGTACACAATCAAAATAAGATACACCTCGCCGTGATAAATTACAAGGCCTTCGGTGTATCAAAAAAGGATTACACGGCACACGGCGCGACGATATCGGCCGGCAGACGAATTATCGGCATCATATTTCACGGCTCAACGTAACGGGGTTCTTTAATATCGAAAACGCTCATTACCGCGCACTATCTGCCGCCGTCGACACGGACAAGCGCGATACGGGAAGTAATGACAAAACGTGGTCATAACGTTAATCCCACGCGTGTGACCGCTCGACGCCTTATCGGCACTAATCTCAGAAGTATACGGTATTAGTACGGAATTATCATTGAAATAATCTCGTAATTAGGGTATTTGGAATAGATTAAATACATAGTTATTAAAAAAAAAAAATCAATCAAGTACGTACACATTTATATGCGATAAGAGCGTCCCACAGAAGTCGGGATGACACTATAAAATATAATGAGTCGACTTCGCTCACGCTGAGATGGCATAGATTGGTATGAACCTTACTAACAATGCGAAGGGTACGCTCTCAAAAAACCTGTTCGCGGTGTGTCCTGGGGTCAGATTTTCCTCTCGACGTCTCACCGAATCTATACCTCGCCTGTTTGTCTATGGTGTTCCTCGTGTCCGTTGTTTGTCATATTTGTCACTTTTAAATCACTTTATGAAATACAATATTTTTTACCACCTTTGTGACTCTTGAATTCGATTCAATTAATTAGGGTACGGCAATTCAGTGCAATGGGTAATATAATAATATGAGATATATTGCGTATTAATTGCGTAACTTGCAAATTATGATTAACAGCTCACAAATTATTAGCTTAGATAAAGCATATCAATTATTAAGGCGATTTGTATTCACATATAGCATTGTATAAAAATATTTTTCTCAAAATTATTTTACGAGAGTATTTTATGTGATAATAGATTTGAATAAATGTCGGATTTAACCGGAAAATAAGTGTTCATAGAGAAAATGATGAAAAAATGTTCAGGACGAAATCGCAGTCGGCCAGGAATAGAGTTAAATTGTAAACTAAGAAAGCGATATTTCAGCCACATCGCGAATTAAAACGGATGCAAGAAAACATCGGGGTCGAATCCAGGTGGGAGGTCGGGATGGAAGTAGAACTCGAACCGGAAGTAAGAAGTTATCGTTATCTGGAGCTAAGCGCTGCGGCTTACGAACTGGCGGAATACCTGCGTATTCTGCCAGTTCGTAAGTATTCAAAACGACTTTCACGAAATATATCAATAAACGCCACCGCATAGAACGTCATATATACGTAGGAATACTAGTAACATTTCCATTGCGCTGAGGTCTGAATACACATAAAATCTGAAGCGCTGCGCTGTGTTCGCTGGTAGCGGGGAATGTTTGAGCTCTGCATCCCGCTCGCTCCCCGTAAACGGCGCACGAGCCTTTGGCAACTATTCCGACCGTACAACTTTATGTCGCTGGATGCTAACAGTAATTACAGGCTTTCAACTCGGTCTGGAAATAATTTTACTTGAAGCTTGTTGAAGTTTATATTTTGCATATTGCCGCTACTCATTAAATCTTACTTTTTTCAAGCTTTAATTTAACTCGTATGTATGTGTATTGTCATTCCGGGGCCTTCGGAAATTATTTTTTTGATCACTTACAAGTTTCGATCGAGATGAAACTTTAAAAGGTTGGATGATAATAGGTTGTAACAGTACCTACTAGCTTTTCCCCGCAGCTTCGCCCGCGTAGACAGAGGTCCTATATGTAATGGTAGATGAAATATTTTTTGGAACAGGATTTGCGTAAAGTCAGTACTTAGTAAGCATCTTCGTCTCGATAAGAGTAATTATGCTGAAGTTCAACCAACCGGACCTATAGTTATAGTTTCAGAGATCTCGTGATGAGTCAGTTACTCAGTCAGTAGTATTTCGCTTATAACTATAGGTGAATAATGATAAATTTCACGGCATATTGTAGGCAGGGCCGGATCTACCTATGGGCTGATTGGGCTGCAGCCCAGGGCCCCGGGGTTGCAAGGGGCCCCCAGATTCCGCTAAAAAGTAGGCCATAATATGAAAAAAAAAATAGTCTGTAAAGTCGGTTTACGGACGATATTTTTACGTGACAACGTCATAAGAAAATATTGATTAAAAATTGCATACTTACTTTTATGAATGTAGTTGAGGGGAAATACGTGTAAAGGTTTTTTCATGTCGTTTTCATTAATTTTTAAAGTTAATAATGGCAACCCTGAGATCAATGAACCAATGTATGTGCGCGTCTATGGAACGGAACGGGATTTCCCTGTATTTTTATTTACTCGGGACTTTCCCGCCGCGCTGGTTGACGTAACGTCTGACGTGATTTTGTTTTTTCTGCACTTCTCTTCTCGTCATCAAAAGGACAAACTGACTGCGTTAATTGTTTGAACTGTGTTTAATGAGTGTGTGCTAATAAGTGATAACTTAAAAGTTACCTATATCTAAATAAGTAAAATTTGTTTATGTCAGTGATTTCCTGCTTTTATTTGGTAATGGTAAGTAAAAATAATTAATAATATTAAATCATGTCTTTCTTTTTATGGTATTTTAGGGTTCTGTACAAAAATAAAATAAAAAAACGAATATAGGATGACTCTTGTCGTGCACCCGTCTGTGTGTCACAGCCAATTTGTTCCAAAACTAGGTATGTACTGGACCAAATTAGGTGAAATTTGGTAGGATGGTGTAATCCTATGACTAGTGTAATTTTGGTACTTGCAATATAAGCATTTATTTATTTATTCCTATTACTCGTTGGCAAAATACATATTGATATTGCTAGCTTAACCAAAACGTCAAGTTAGGTACGTTAGTTGATTTTGTTTTTTTTTACTACGCTGACTGAACAAAAATGTACCTATGTATTTTTGTTAATTTTCTGAAGTGACATTGCATCCTAATGTCTAAAACATGAAAGACTTCAATATCAATACCTAGACATTTTAGGCAGATTGGGTAGGTCGATGTGACGTTGACTGTACTTGTAATTTTTTTTTCACAGATTTGGGTTTGAGGTACTGGGAGTTGTGTTTTATATAGGGGGGTCGAATTTTTGTCCTTTTTGACGTAGCATGCACCGTTTACGAGATATATCGACTTTAGTCAAAAAGTAGGTACAAGTTTTTTTGATGGTAACTATATATACTCGTGTAAAATTAACTTTTCCATTGTAACCACAAATAAAATGGTACTATTTTAAATGGTAGATTAACTAAATTTAATGGAAGATTAACTTTAATGAACAAACATAGCAAAACTTAATATTTCAATCTTATCTTAATATCTCTAAATCTACCTATCAGGCTCGTCGTGCATTGCATTCGGCAGTGACCTTATCCTATACGCCAATACTCAAAAAATATGTTTTACGGGATTGACTTTTTAGAAAATCCCATGTTAACACCAACATTTTATTGCAAGTACCAAAATTACACTATCTAATTCCGACCTCTGCTCATTACAAAGTATTCACGTATTCAAATGATCGTTACATGTTTATTTATCAGAAAACTAACAAGTTCGTTCATTGTTTATTTTCAGTAAAACCAAAGGTCTTAATTTACAATAATGTCTGGTCGAAAGTATAAAAGTGGAGCTGAGAAACGCAAATTGCAGCTAGATCGTGAAAAGGAAAAAATAAATGTGCAAAATTGGGACTTTTTCAAATCAAAACATAAAACGAGGATGAAATCGCTGAAAATTCATCAACAAGCGAGGGATCGAATCTGAAGAGAATCTATTTGAAGGAGTAGCAAATCGCAACACCAAGAAACAAAGACAAATGATGAAAATCTGCAAAGTCTTGACTATCAGCAAGTCCAGCAACCCTCTGATCAAACGGAAAACGATATTGGTGTTCCGCGACAGAGTGGTAACACCGAGACGGAAAGAAATTTACAGAATATTAATTTTGAATTTGAGAAATATGTTGACGTGGCCTTGTGGCCAGAATTGCTAAGTAATGATTTTATTAATGACATCCTCTTGCATGAAATGACTGACTTTCAAAATAAAGACCCGAAAATATATATTCAGCTTCTATAAAGAAGTACAAGGAACAAAACAGAGCATTTTCAAATAGTCATTTCACAAAAAAATGAAAAATGGTCAATCACTGGAAAGATCTTGGCTAACATATTCAACTAGTGTTGGTGCTGTTTTTGTTTGCCTTGCAAACTTTTTCTAAAACCTCTTCTCAATACACGACCGGATTTTCTGATTGGAAACACATAGGAACTTGTTTAGAAACTCACGAAAATTCTGATGAACATAAGAAATCAATGTTAGTGTGGTTAACACGTAAAGAAAATAAGTCTGTTTTAGACAAGCAGCTTCAGGAGCAATTAAGAAAAGAAAAAGAATATTATCACAATGTTCTAAAACGAGTAATTGCAGTGGTAAAATTTTTGAGTATAAGGGGCTTAGCATTTAGAGGTTCCGAGGAAGTATTTGGTTCTCCACATAATGGTAATTTTATGGGGGCTATGGAACTATTGGCAGAGTTTGATCCATTCATTCGTGAACACATTGAACAACGTGAGCTGCGACCAAAAGCGATAATATCGTACTTATCAAAACAGTATATGAAGAAATAATTGAGATTATGGGCCAACAGCTACTTAAACAAATTATAACTCAAATAAAAACGACGACACAAAGTATTATTCAACTGTGATGGATTCTACACCAGATCTGTCTCACAATGATCAACTTGCTATTGTATTACGATACTGTTTTCGGGGGAAAGTATATGAAAGATGTGTAGCCTTCATTAAAATTAGTAGTCATACTGCTTTACATTTATTTAATATTTTACAAGACTTTATAGAAACAAATGGATTACTACTGAGTAATTGTAGAGGGCAATCTTATGACAACGCTGCCAATATGGCGGGTCACTACAATGGTGTACAAGCACTATTAAAACAAAAAATAACACTGCGGATTATGTGCCATGTGCTGCGCATTCCCTTAACCTAGTTGGTGTAGAATCTGTTAACGTTGCAAACGAAATTGTAAACTTTTGGAGTAGTGCAACAAATATACGTTTTCTTTTCTGCTTCGACCCATAGGTGGGAACTGTTGAATCGTGAAATAAAATTAAAATTCACGTTAAAGTTTAAGCCAGACCAGATGGTCTTGCCACTATGATGCTGTCAAAGCGTTAAAAATAGTTATGATGAAATCATGAAAATTTTAAAAGTTTCAGCGAAAGTGAGGTGGAGAAAGTTGATTTCCGGAAAGAGGCACGAAATTTATACATGAAAATGGCGAAACTCGAGACTGCAATTTTGATTATCTTTGGGAAGAAGTTTTGGAGAGATTTCATTTAGTCAATAAAAATACAGAGCCCCGGTTTAGACATTTGTGAAGGCAACAAGTTAATTATGTCATTAAAAGACTTTGTAAACAACTTACGACACCAATCAGATCAGAAGCTAAAGGAATACGAAGAGAAAGCTAAAAATTAAGTGCTAGTGTGGGAATAGATTACAATGACATAAACAAGAGGCGCATTACTCCAAAATTTTCAGATAGGTCTACAGGTGAATTCTTAGTAAATGGCGCAGAAAGATTTAAAAGGGACACGTTAAATGTTGCGTTGGATAAGCTAATTATGGACTTAAATAAAGGAGCCAAGTCTATGAGATATGTAGCAAAAATTTAAATTTTAATGGATTTGCAAGACAAAAATATCAAAACATAGATTTGGAAAGTGCACGTCATATTATTGATTACTATCCAGATGACGTAGACGAGCATTTAGTGAATGAGTGCATTCAATTAAAATCATACTTACTCCAATCTAAGCCAGAGTCTTACAACTCTTGCAGTGACATTTTATGATCATGTATGAAAATAAACTAATTGACGTGTTCCCTAATTGCTATACCATTTTAAAGATTTTTTAACTTTACCAATAACTAGCTGTGAAGCAGAACGCTCCTTCTCAAAATGTCCTATATAGAAAATAAATATAGGACAACAATGGCGAACTCTCGACTAAACCATTTATCACTTCTGTCTATAAATTGTGATTTAACAAAAGACTTGCAATGTGATGACCAAATAAAAGAATTTGCAGCACAAAAATGTAGAAAGGTTAATTTATAAATTATAATTTCTTTTACTTTACTAATAAGTTCATAATAAATAAATAAAATTATTTTGTTGTTTTTTTATTTTCTTTTATACAATGTACATCTCTATTTCGGTTTCTCTGTCACCCAAAGGTTACCTGGAAGAGATTGCTACACAGCAATAAGGTCGCCTTTTGTACAACTAATACTTGCGTAGATTTAAGTAATATTTATGTTTTTGTGCAATAAAAAATAATGTATAAGAATAATATATCATTATAGAAACAGTTTTTTGGTATGGCTATTAGTTGAGTACTAAGATAGGCCCCCAAGTAGTTTCAGCCCAGGGCCCCACAAATTCACGATCCGGCCCTGATTGTAGGTGAATCAAATTTATATCTATTTGCTTTGTTATCACGAGAACTTCCCATTTACATAAATACTTGAGACGTAAATACAGAATTTTTGATTTATTTCTTTATTTTAAATAATTACGAATGAAAATATAAATTGTAAAATATAGAGGAGTGTTAGCGTGCCTGCAGCTTTTACAATTTAAAATTGTATTTATTTTAATGTAAGACTATGTGGCGTTCAAATACTTATGTGCACGATGACTAATTAAGAAAGGAATACTACTCATTAGTCTATGGTCAGTTATTTATCCTGAAGCAAGCCTTTTGTATACTTATAACAACATTATTGCCATGTGCTTTACTAGATATTTAAAATTTGCTTTTTGTGCAGGTGCACATATATAAAATAAAGAAATCATGGTTATTATAATCAAAAGTGGTATGGCATTTTAACGCTATATACGTATTTTTATTTTATCTTCTAAACATAAATAACTAAAAATTTTTAACAATGTATTCCTGTAATGACATAGATAACTACACAAGGGTCTTTCTTGACTATCTCCAAAAAGTTAAAAAAAGGTGATAAACTTTGATGGAAGTACCGATAGTTTTGAAGTTAGATTAATGGAAATTTATATTTAGGTTTTTTTTTTTAAATAGGAGAACACATTTTTGAGATACAGGAGGGTCCGGAAGAACTTAAAATGGATCTGACTTCGTATTCGAGAGCGCGACGCGGAATCAGAACTAAGAGCAGGGCATTAGTTCCTTATAACTTAAAAAGGTACCGGTTTTATAACCGAAAGCGGGTCTAACATCGGATATAAAGCAGGACGGAAGTTGAAAGAAATTAAATTTTTCTTCCGACCCCCGTCCCCTCGGACTCCGGAGTGACAGTAAGACCAGAATCGGAATCGAAAACGAGATCGGGAGCTAAACAGAAATCGAAATGAAGAATAGGATCGAGGTCGGGATCACCACCGAATAATCGAGCGATGTAAAAAAATGAAGGAACGCATTCCGTGTTAAAACATAAAAGTGAACAACCAGTCTAATTAAAGTCTATAATAATATTACGTTCGAGCGAAAGCGAGGTTGGGTTTATCAAAGAGCAATCGACACGGACACCGCGGCCCCGGTCGTTTGCGTTTAATCGCAATTAATTAGGACCGCCGGCGGCGGCCGGTGACACACATAACGTGTGGAAACTCATTCAATTATCGTGAACATCGTAATGTATTATCTAGACAACGGCCGTCTGCAGCGGGCCGTCTGAGCGGGGCGCACGCAGCGCGCCTGTTTGCTTAGAAAATGTTTGCTTGCGTTGTTTGACCGTTACTCGGCAACACTCGCACGGAGCGTTCGTTACGTTGATAAATATTTATGCAAATATTTAAGTTGGGATACCTGGTATATTAAAAATGCTTTTTGGGACTGGAGTTCCATTTTCGTGCGAGGACGCAACGACGAAAACCGCGAGAGCGTGTCGGTCAGTGAGCGCGCCAGCCGACCGCAGTGACAATGGGCGTCGCACGGGGAGGGTTTGAAGACGGTCCGGCCGGCGGCGAGCGGGCGCAAATGAGGGCGGGAGGGTCGAGGGTTAGACTGCGGCCGGCGGCGCGCGGCTAACCGCAGCCGCGCCCGTCGCCCGCCGCCGGCCGCCGGCCGCGCCCGCCCGACAAACTACCGCTCGTACCTAATCGTGTAATTCCGTCGGCGCCGATGTCCGCCTCCGCGGAGACTCCGCCGGACCTAATCTAATGAAACGAACCTTATGTGGCGGCTCACTTTACGACTTTCGTTAGCTCGTCGCCCGGCTCACTTAATTAAGGGCAAGCTAAAAACAAGAACAAGATTTTTAGTGATATATTTAATTACTTATCCCGACACGTTATAGGACAACTATAGACGTTCACTGTGCACGTGTATAGGACAAAACATCGCCATAACTCTTTCAGGATTTGAAGAATATTACACGAATTTATTTGTTTATTTTATGAAAGATTACGAGTGCGAAATTCGGATTGAGAACGCACGATACAAGTGAAGCTCCCTACGCATTGTTATAGAAAATCACAATTATTTAATATCGTGGACACGTCCCAGGACCCTACCTATTTGATATCTACAAAAGCATCATCGGATTCATTAGTATTATTACATAAATTAGATATACCTAACACTCAAAGTAAACAATTTATACCTAAGCAAGAGTCATTAATTTGTTCATATGGTATGCGTGGCTGCAACGACACGCCTACGCTGGCATAAAAAGCAAAATCGACCGACGGCACGTGTCGTGCGTGACGGTCGGTTTTTAACAGACTAAAAAAAAGACGATTCGTTGTATTTTTTTTGTTTTTGTTACCTCAGAACTTTGTCATTTATTACCGATTTAGAAAATTCTTTTTCTATTGGGCCTGACTGGTCCCATTTTCTCAAAATCCATTTCTGATGATGAGATAGATCTATGATGAATTCAGGGGCATCCTCAAATATTATAGGCGATATAGCGAATTTTTTTTCAAGCATTAGCATTTATAAAGTATCATTTAGTGGCGTGGAACTGACGTAGAAGACCATAGATGGTCACCGAAACTCCTCAATGATATGTATTTCACGGGTGGCGATAAGACATCTCGATCAAGGTAGTTAATTATAAAAGAGGAAATTTAAGTAAGTAGATTTAATGAAAAGGATACCATAGAACTGATCTGACGAAGCTAGAAAGTAGGCAACGGAACTCTATAATAAAACAACGCATCCTAGCCGTGTTTGAGCTTATTGGAATTATCATGAGATGCACGGCTGGACAGAATTGATTTTATACCTACTTCAAGAAAAAGAAGGAGATTCTATGTTCGTTCATACAGCTATAACTTCGTCATTGAGGACAAATTTCGATTTTTTTTTTATTTGAAAGGTTATACATACTTCCGAGGTGGTCCCACGGTCACCAAGTCAGGATCTGATAATGGAATCTCAGGGAAATCAAGGGACACTCTCAAATATAATAGGGACGTATAGTGTATTTGAGCTCTGTTTTTTAGTTATTCAAGATTTTGCGTCTGGTAATTATCATCCCACGCTGCTGAGCTGATGATGAAAGCCACAACACTTCTTAACGATTAGAAGTTAGGGGATAATACTCTGATTTGTGGTCAGAAATAATTCTTCAATGGCAATAAAATGTAGTAATACACAGAATCAAAATTAATAATTATTAATCTACACCTACACATTTTCATTCATTCATATAATTCTAACGTCACAATCTTAGCAGAGACGACACATCAGACACCTTTAGCGATAACATTCAAAATAGGGTGAATTAATTTAATTTGAAAGCGAATGTGATATGTATAAATTGTAGAACTTTTATATTATAAAAAAGTAAGAATAATTTATGCAGTTTTTATAAGAACAATTTCGTAGTTGCATTCCAACTAAGAATGTATAAACCTTGGGATAATTATCAGCGAACAGTAAATTCGAGATCGAAACTGCTTTTCCACTTGCTCAATATAAAAATAAAGGAAACGCCTGGCCGATTTGATTAACCACGGCTTAATACACATGCAATGTAATTAAATGAACCATAATTTTTTAATTACTTTATAATAAAAATATGCAATACATAAAAATGAATAAATAAAAACCGCCTTCAAAAACCTATTCAAATATATTTTAAGCAGATTTCAAAAACAACTAATTAGTTGTTTTTGGAATCGGTGACAGCTAAAGCAGGGCAAAAGAACATATAGTTTATAAAGATAAATATGAACCGTTAAATATTAAATCAAAAAAGAGATCTATTGAGGAGGCGTAACTGTATATAGTTTATCTTTAGCTGGAACCGACTCCGAAAACAACTAATTAGTTGTTTTTGAAGTCTGTTTAAAAAAATATGATATGATGATTCCTCATTTTGAAGCGTACGTTAAGAAGCAGCAATAAGTAACCATTTATCTGCTATATCTACGAATAAAATATTTCTTGCTGGCGGTAGACACTATTTTTTATTTTCGGTAAACTTTTTAGTAAATACTTCTAATGACGTTATTTGTAATGTTCACACACATATGTTTTGAAACTAAAATTATTTTATAGAAAATTTTATATAATTCATCATTCAGCATTTTAAGAAAATTATGCAATAATTTGAAAAAAATGATAAACAACCAGAAAATGAAACTACTAAAAATATTTATTAACATAAATAGGCTCCATGCTTATTTATTTTTGAAAATTTTGAATAAACGATTTTAAACAGTTTACGACGCAATAGTTTAAGTGCACAAATAATGTACGGTTTATTGATGACTATTGACACAACTATGCGGCATTTGTGAAAAGCTGACGGAAGTTGATGAGAAGTTGACGTCACATTCTAAACTCCGAACGTCGAAGGTTCCTATTTGCAGAAAAGACGCCATTTTGTGTATCTATCTACTCCCAAAATGTTAAAAAATATGAATCTCATAATGTATTCCTATTCATAGAACATCTTAATAAAAAAAATATCTGTATGAAATAACAAATGGCTTTGTAATATTTCGTAATTGTATGGTTATTATAATTCATCGCAAACACATAAAACGTAAAAGAGGAATAAAAAAAATGATTTTTCACTTCGAATAAACGGTGAAAACTTTCTATCAAAAATTGACATTACCCAACGTATGCAACAAAATCCTTTAAGTTATTAAAATACAGCAACAATGTTGCGTTGCAATGTTAGTTTGCGTGTTTGCGCTTTGCACTGTTTGTTCAAATAATAGCACATGTGGCGCTCCCCGCAAACAAGGCCCGCGTACATCTCCGCATATTGCGGTGCATCCTGTTTAGACTCGTACGAGTGAAATTAATGTTCTCAGACGGGGTAACATGTGGTGCCCTAAGACAACTAACATACAGAACGGAATGGTGATTTGATATCAATAATACTCCAGCGTATTATTCTGTAACACAATACTTATATACATTTTCCGGGCGCTGAGAACTTTAATCATCCATTATACACAAAACATGTGACGTATCTCCTTCGATGCTTAATACAAACGTCAAGGATCTTTTCTAAAAGTACTTAAAAACGATACGACAATCGTTCCTCTTTAACTTCTAGACATTTTTTTTTTATTATCCAAATAAACATAACCAATCTTTTAGTCAATCGATAGCCTCTCGAAGTAGTCGCAACTTATTAAATCTGACGAGAAAAATATTATATACGAACCATAATGACGTAATAACTGAAGCTCCTGCTCAAGAAAGCCATGATTAAAAAAAAAAACTAATCCATACAGATGTGCGATATGAGGAATAACAATGTAGCGCGACACGCCGCGGTGTCGCCGCCGGCTCGACGGCCGCGTTAATTTGCCGCAGCGCGCCGCCTCTGTTGACAAGTCAATATTTCCAGCGGCCGTGCCGCGCCGGCTGTTAATTTTGCACAGTTTCAAATAATTATCACTTTTAGGGTTGCGCCCTCGAATAGGTTTGAGTTTATCTCATACAGGTGTACCTTTTTATAATTCTAGGGAGGGATATTAGAAAAATGAAAGTGAAATTTTCATTTTGAAAAAAATTGATAGAATATCGCTCAATCGTTTAGAAATGCTAGATTTGGTAGGTAGATTGAAAATACAAAGCTGTGTGACAGCTGGTGCCATATTATGTATAAAAACAATTTATTATTCATTGATTTTAAGACGATCAATATTTTGGATAAACAAAGACATTAATTTTATTGAAATTAAATACTGTAATAGGAATGTAATTCAATGATGAATATGTTAAGTTTTTTTTTCTTTCGTATTTCATTTTTCAGTGAAAATCAAATATATGTTTTCATTACAAACATTGAGAAAAATACAAAGAAATGAAGAAATGAAAAAAATAATTACATATATATATAAACATGACCCCTGATTACAAAGTAAATGCCTGAATATGTATTCTTTTAATACATGAAAATTAAAGGGAAAAAGGGTTGAATTAGGGTTCCGTTACTATGATGTAAAAATAGAATTTTTATAGTAAAATTTAGGGTGTGTAGTTTGTAAGAATACCTATAAGTGAGGTATATGTACTATCGATGTTGATATAAAATTTTACACATTTGCGGAAATAATTTATTCGTGATTCAAAAGACATTTGTTTTTAATTTTTACGCGAATTAATTAACGACTTATCCGAAATATGAAAAAGTTCGTTCCCTATTATTTCTAAAGTGAGAGTCAGTTGATCTAAAATGGTAGGAGAGATATAAGTACATTTATAGGACATGAAAACAGGTATTCATAATTAAAAAAAAGGTCGGAAATATTTCAACCCTCTTCAGTTCTTACATAAAGCGTTAACAAAAGAGTTCAAGAAATATCGGCGAACATTTCTCTTTGTATAAATATACGGTATATTTACCCGTTCATTCGTTGTAAATAGCGTACAAATAACGTATAAGCGAATTTTATTGTCAGTCGTTGATCACACAACGGAAGTGGTACATTCCGTTTATATGATTAATTTCAACTTCAAGGTAGAATTCGAGATCTCGATCGAATAAATAAAAATTCAAAAACGGGAACGGAGACGGGCGGAAAGAGCCACAAACGCAAGCGATCACGGACGCGAAATGGCATAGCTAGTGCATACGCGCACAAAAGGCCGCAGAGCGGCGTGCACCCGCGAAGGACGGCCGCCGAATACATATTCATAAATCGGGAGCGGTTAATGAATACCCCGTCAGAGAACACGCTCGGCGCCACCCCGCCCGTTCTCGCCCCTCCGGCTTCGCCCCGCTCGCATTGTTCCACGAGCGCTGTTCTGTTCGTATTGACGTATGCTGGAACGGGCCGTCGTCGGTTCCCAACTGCCACGATTTCACGCCACCGAGTCTGTTGTATGTGTCACATAAGAAATTATGAGTTTGACGATTATATGATTTTATGTTTAATGACATCGTATAAACTTCTATGAGTTTAGAAAACGAAACTTTTTTTTTTATAAATATACGTTTATGTACGATAATGTTTTTAACATCTTTCTAGATGTTAAAAGCATTAATTCATGATATGAATATATTTTAATAATATAGAACGTTTTTTAGAATGTATCGAAACTGATTTCCGTACAAACCTAGTATTATTCATAATAAGATATTGTGTTTAATATAACTGGGTATGTTTAAGAATGTTATAAGTACTTATATTACAAGAATCGTGAATAAATTAAAAAGGTTTTTAAATCGTTATTCCATAATATAGAAAGTTCGACAAACAATAATTTAACATATTAAACCTCTGCAATGGTAACACTTCCTACATAATTGAATCATTTAAATTTTAATGAAGTGACACAATGTATTTAAAATTCGTGCGGAGGTGATACAGCCTATATATAATTCATGAGGCCGTTTCACGCACGACCTCCGGCGCGAACGCGGCTACGCGGCCGGGGGAGGGCGCGCGGGGTGGGGCGGGCATCAACACAAACAGTTTCGAAATCAATATCCGTGTCTCAATCAGTGCAATTAAGGCAGGCCGCGGAGCGAGGGCCTCGTATTCGATGTAATTAGTTTCGCGCCGCCGCCGCCGCCGGCCGTGCGGCGCCGCGCCCGCCCGGGACGGCGACGATAAATAAACGTCGAGCATGGCTACGGACGTGTAACGCGGGAACGATGTGGGAGCCGAACAACAGGGTGTTGTAGATCGCAAATCAATTTCTAAAGATATTCTGCGTCGTCTGCTTGGCGCTATAAAATACGTAGGATTTTTTTTTGATACGTATGATCAAGTATTTCTCTCCGATCTGCAAAGCGATTGACTTTATTGATTTTTCGTTTTAATGCCTTCAAGTACACATACTGTAATTTAACAACAATAAGTAAGAATACTATAAATTATTGCCGAAAGTAGTCGAAAAAAAGTGTAAAATAAACTTACTCATAACTGGTGCTACCGCTTAAGTAATACACGCGCAGAATGCGCTTTTAAAATAGAAGATCATTTATAATGTATAATTATTTATTAAGAGAAAAATAAAACCAATCGTTACAATAATATTACATACAAAGTCTTAAGACAATTCATTCCATTCGCTTATTTTTTTTTTTTTCTAAGAAAATCATATCACATCATCGCGTTCGTAAATATGTATTGTACTATTACAAATCGCCAACTCGATTGTGTTTTTGAACAATTGCATGGTAACGCGCAAGCGATCGGCCGCGTTCATTAATCACGTGTCGGGCAACGTGCAATTTAAAACAGCGGCACGGTATTATGATCGAAGAAATCGGTTCCGCGCGGATCGCCGTGTCCGAGCGCACACAAAAAAAAGTTAATTAATTAATGAGAGGGTCCGAACGCCCCGTGGCACGGAGCAATTTAATAAAGCCACCGTAGGGGAGCTCTCGCCCTATTTTTTCACATGGCGCATCCCTCGAGCATTATAGGGGCCGAATTTGAAAACACAATTAGACTTAATACAGAGGTGATTGTTATACTGGCGAGGGTCGCCCGGCCGAGGGGCTACGGCAAATCCTTTAATTTGGTCCCCCCCGATCAAATAATAAAGCGCGGGGTCTGCGATATCGCGTTCAGTGGTTTTATTGCGAGAGCGCCATCTGCCGCGCCCTCTATACGCGCTCGCCCGATGGAGAGATAATTTCGCTTTTAGAGCGTGGGGCGGCGGAGCGTGTATTGTGAGTTGTTGCGTTCGTTTAGACAATTCACAGCCGCCTGTAGATGCTGCGATAGGCCTCTGCGCGGGGCCCTAACGAGCGGCCGGCCGCTAAAACGAGGCGGCCCCTTCGATCATTCCGGCTCGACACGTGATAATGTTTTTGCCTTTTCAAGCAATATTTCAATTCTTGTATTTTGATGTGCTTTTCGTTTCAGAACCTTTCCCCCGTCCATGCGCAATGAGTACATGGATAGTTCATAATCAACACTGTCGGTGATGAAGTCAGAACGGCGTCACGGTTCTAATCGGTTTCGCTTATTTGACATTCTATTATAATTTATTGGTTATACTTTGTTATCTTTAAGTATCACCATAAATTATAATAAGAAATCGTTTTGAAATACACATTTCCTTTCTCATTAAATAAATCTACACGCACAGAGGGGTTAACATGTAAACCTATTTCCAAAAAAATTGTCAGATTTTGTGTATTATTAAGGTATGCATTAATAAACAATTTCTTCAGTGTGATTATGAACTTCATCGACATAACACGCAATACGCAATAGATTTGACCCAATTACGGTTAAGTAGATAAGCAAGTTTTTCATAGGAAATGGAAACATTACGTACAAGGTAAATTAAACCAAACAAAGAAAAACAAAGGCACAACGCGAACCGCCATTGACTGCAGCATTAGTAGTTTAGTAGGAGTGTGTGCTGCGCGACCGGCGGCGTAACAACAAACAAGATTAGAGACATTGCACAAATCACCCCTCGCTCACTAAGCGGATTAGGCACGTGCATAGTTTTTATCGGCGAGCGGACGAGCGCCGCGCCACCCGCCCCCGGCGGCGGACGTGGGTAAACAATGCCCCCGCCCGGGTATGAATAATTTAATGAACGCTCGGTTTCACAGGGCCTCTAATAAAACTCTTCATAGAAAATTATGCCTATGGACCGTTCTAAATCCGGGAGTTTACGGTTATTATCTCATGTTTATACGTACAAATAAATACGTAAGGAAATGTATCCTGAATAAGTATCTACGCTACGATAATGCTGCTGTTACTGTGATAATTTCAGGGAGTATTTATTTAATATGGAGGTAATGTTTAACAAAGTGCACTTGTTATTGATGTTTAAGATCGTTTTTATAATACAATATTACCAATGTAAAAAATAAATATAATGTAAACACTAAAAAAAAAAGAGTTTATAATATATTATAAAATCGTAACATCGATTTATAAATATAATGTTTATTTAAAGAACACAATTAGTAGTATAAGAAAACAATCATTTTATACCCATATATTTGATGCAATTAGGCCAGGTCAAGACTGGTTTTTAAACCATTATCATCACTACAAATTTTCTTCTAATATCGATATATTATATCGTGAAATTCGTACAAGCGCCGGCGAGGTCGCGTTAGGGTTGAACGAACACCCAAACGGAGGGGTGTCATTGAGTATTTTATCGACGTCGCCAGCCCGTTATTGTCAACGCGAGTATAAAGCTGGAACGCTTTAGAAATCTACATCGCTGTTACGAAATACACCTACACATTATGAACTACGTTCATATTCGGAACTTTGCCATTTTTAGTACTGTCATTTCTAGTAAACTTATATAAATTCACGTAAATGCAACTTTCGATGTATTTCGAGCCATAATCAAGTGCACTATTTCGCAAAAGCATTTTATAATCAAATCGTTATCTTTAAAGGTATAAAAAAAAACAAAAACCGCTTTCAGAAACCTATTTGAATAATTCTTTAAACAGCCTTTAAAAGCGACTAATTAGTTGTTTTTGAAGGCTGTTTTTCATCTTTGCCAATGTGTATACGGTATCAATTATCTTGTCTCTTGTTTTTATAGAACTGTAACGATGCACAGGAGAGCAACGTGTATATGCGATCAATAAATGAATTGCAGTCGCCGTAAATTATCTCGACATTCAATCTTTTCGACGATGCCCCTCTAAACGAACACTAGCCCGCATGCGCGTTCTCGTGCAATGATGGCGGCCACCATGACCGATCACGCCACCAGCCATCGTAGGCTAGTTTTTATTGCGACACTTTTTGCTTCCTTCCTTCGCGTCTTCTTCTCTCCTTATACGTCCCCCGCGCACGTAAATGTTACAAGAGTAATCCAATTATAATAGAATGCCAACGATCGCTAAACCTATATGTCACGCGCGTCATCAATAATAGGCATGATGATAGTAAACAAGAAGCACTAAAATAATGTATGTATCTACTGTAATATACTTATTTTGAAATAAATATTTATTTACATTTAAAAGGCGAGATTATTAATTTATTTAATAAAATAAAACTAAAAAATACAGACGTCCGCCAAGTTCAGTTGAACACCAAGCAAATTGAATTACGTCACGCCTATGTACGAACTGTCGCTATCACATAAATTCCGTCCGAAACTCAACGATCGCTAAACTTATCAATGCTTAGTTTCGAATTCTCAATAACAATTTAGTCATGGAAGAACGATTTACCATGGCAAACAGCTCTAATTTGCCTAGAGTTAATTCCTTAATGCTGCTGGAGGTCATAGCATCAAAGAAAGACTTCTATTTAGCAGAATTTAGAAATGTCAACACTAAAATAAAAATAAATAATAATCTTTAAAACCAATCATTTAAAATTTGTAACCTATTTAAAAAATCACCGCTTGATATCTATGTTTAGTGATATAGGTTATGTTATTTAAATAATGTTTTTATTATAAAACATATACTTACCTATCGATCCCGTTAAATATTTAGAAATGAGGCACCTCCTATTTTTGGCTATAAAGCCTGATCTAATGAAGATATGGACTTGGTATTCGCCTTGTTGGCGGATTTAATATTATCACATGATAATATGAAATCACATATAAAAGACACACACCATATAAAATGTTTTATAAATAAGATAATTTATATAACTTATATCTTTTTGTTCTGTTGTGTGGCACGTAAACAAACTATTTATTAGGGATTTTCAATTACATATTAAGGCACTGAACACCACTTATACACTTTCGAATTCGTGTCTGAATAAAATATATGATTTTTGCTATAACTCCCTAGTGTTTATAATCCAAATACATAGGCGTGACGTCACAAGCAGACGCTATGACACCAGGCACCATTTTGGCGCTAATATATAAACATATAATTAAAATAGCATTTATTTCTAAAAAAACCTTTGTTTATTGCAAAAATTTTTTTTTTATATAGTACATTCTTAAGAATATTATAAAACTATTTTTCAAAATCAGTCATCATGCCTATTGTTTTGTGATATCTCAGTGTACCGATGTACAAATAACTTTCCATTTTATTCGTGTGCTCGCATGTCCACACGTCTGATTATTCGGTGGTAGCCCCCCTATCGTTACAACGTTAATCCGGATTTGAGTTGCTAGTTGAAAAAACTAATAGACAGGCTTTCAAACGAACAAATAATAGTTAAAGGTAATTCAACTGCATATTTATATTACTTTGTCGAAATTATTTGCCCGCCGGAAGTTGTCTCGTGATGTCGTATGATATTTATTTTGTTGCATCATTTATTTTGTCATCTACTGAACTTGTTCATGCTCCATTATTTCTCCATAACTAACTCCGTAATTTTGCAATTATTTAAAGTACACGTGTATAGGTAGTACACGTATAAAATTTGCACAGAAATAAAATTTGGTTTGTGACGCTATAATTAGCAATAAAATCATCTAGCACAATTTACGCAGCTCGAATAATCATAAAGAATTCGTATTTATTGAATATTGCACAAATCTGTTTCCACATTAATCACTCGCATTGAATATGTAATATGAAGCTCAAAGTCTATGAATTTACGCAACAACAACGGGACTTACACAACAACCGCGAAGCAAAAGTACACAAAAATATGACTCAACAGCGATCGGAATCCAATAAGCGGCGGAGCGCGTCCAGTCCTCGAGACTAATACAAAAACCGTTACAGTAATCGGCGGCGTGAAAGTCGGCCCGGGCGTAAATAATCGTCCGAAACACAGAACAATAAGTCTCCGTGTCGATACGGCCGCGCCGCACAAAGACGAGACAATCAATTCGCGCCGTAAGTAGGTGGGAGCGGGCGCGGCGGCGGCGCGGCCCCGCGCCCACAAAAGAAAATCTGAGCAATTAGTCGCCGCCAGAAAGAGCGGAAAACGCGCGTTAGTCGCGGTCACGGCGCGCCGCGCGGACGCTCACGCCACCTCGCGGGCGCCGCGCGCTCTGGACGGCGAGGAGGGCGCGCATCGTCGCGTCCTCCTCGACAGCATTTTAAAATTTTAAAAATTTTAAATTCAAATTTTTGCATAATATAAGTAATACATATTTAAAAATAAAAGCTATGAACTTTATTGGGAAACTGGATGTATCCATAAATGCATTACGAATTCGTATCGAAACTGAAAAAGTAGCACAACAAAATCTATAATCATTCTACATACATAAAATTTATTGAACAAAACACTATTTCAAATGTACATACACCTACATGATACATGTATATTTCTAGAAATAAAATAAGCAACCCCGCACAATACAATAAAAACTGTAATATCGTAAAATCTATGCGAGATACAAACGGCGCAAGGAACCAAACGCACCCTCACCCCGCTCAATAATAAGTCGGGGGTCTCGTGACTAGTTCTCGCTCGGCCGACCGCAGCGAGTGCTAATATAATAATCCATTACAATGAAGCGCTGCACTAAACGCTAAATAGCGCATTGAGCGGGGCGGCGCGCCCCGGGACGCCATCTGTCCGCGAACGGAGCAAACAATGGCACCCTCCGCCGCCGCCCCGATGGCCCCCGACCCTAAACAAATACTGCTCACTATTTTGCTATATTCCCCTGTACATCACAACTGATTACGCTTTACTGCTGCAGTGCAATGCAATTATCGAATTCAAGAATTTGATTTATTTCTCAAAAGAAATTTTATGATTCGCCCACGAGTTTTATATTTTACGAGTCTCTCCGGATCGGGTTGCACAGCGATAAAAACAAATGTAAAAAATAAAATATCACATTTATGGCACGATCTAGAAATCAACTAGGTAATAAACTAACGATGTTGTCATAAACGACTACGCCCATAACATATTTCTATTATGGCCATATAAATTACTCAAAGTAATAATCTTCTTAGCTTTTTGTAAGGTATTTTAGAATAGGGTCCTCAAGAGCTGAATGGAGAAATCAACAAGAACGAGTTCAAATTGAAATTCCGTAGCACAGTATAATTCGCATTGTTGAGAATTAAAAACTGTTTAGCGGATAGAGGCTTCGAGTCGAACTAAGTACCTAACCCGTCGACTTCGGCGCGACAACAAAACGTGTCAAATAAGCGAAAACGTAGTAGAAAAAAAAAGGAAACAAAGGGGCAACCGTGGTCCGGTATTTGTATTAGATACAGCTCGCCGAGTTAGCATTCGGCGCGCGCGGACTAATTCCAAAGAGCGCGTACACGTTCGCGAACTGTTACAGCGCTCGGCCGCACTCACACGGACTGCACACAATTTTTTGCGCTCTCGACCGTTGATAATTGATTTCGGAGCTGTACCGTTTCGAATATACGAAAAACGTGTTAAACGCGACGATTATTAAAAAGGAAAGAAACGAGCGTGGCGGGCGCGGCCGAGCGTAAAATCAACAGATTACTGCGAGCCCCCTGCGGCGACCCGCCCCGGCCCCCGCGACCCGCCGCCGAACCCCCGCTGTCGCATATAATACCCATTCCACTTCATTGTTACCCCGCTAGGGTTGTCGCCCCTGCGAAAGTTCTTCGAACGTGAATTATATTGTATAGCATTATTAATGCGTCAACTTAAGACTAACCGAGCCGTTTACAAGATGTAAATACAACGTTACTTTGAGTCCGCTGTAACGAAATGGTTAACTTTTTTTAATAATCAGAAAAGATTGAAATGTAAACGAGTTTTCAATAATTATGGACCGCTTTTAATAATATTTAATGCTTTAACCGTGAATTACATCTATTTTCTGTTGTCGTGAATCGAAAAATGTAAGAGAATGTTTGATGGACAATAAAAACAAAATAAATGTAAATTATGAAAACACTACTCCATCTTGCCTCATAATGCAATACTCATATGATTATTATGTTTATCGACGAAAACAAACCCAACAAAATAATACTACTAAAACAATCTATGCCCTTTCTATATACCCAGCAGCCCTAGACAGCATTTCCAATAGCAGATCTCATGAAGCGGCATTCAGTGTCACCACTCCAGTCGCGGATGCGGGGTGGCTCTCGATTCGCTACACAATACTTGTATTATAACGCGGCATTGTGTAAACGCCGTCACAATATTAATAATGCTTTTTACGCCGCGCCCCCGGACACGAAAATTACGCGGCATTTGTTTGCCCTATGGATACACGAAAAAAAAAAGCGGTTACTACGATACAAAAAGTATAGTAGGTATTATGTTTTTTCTTGTATTCGTCGAGGAGTAAAATATGGCTGGTCACAGCTAAAAATATAAATTGAAACAAAGTAATGTTTTACTACCCTTTTTTAAAATTGGGCGAAATCCAACATAAATGTCCAAATAATGAGTCATTGCTTATTGTGGAACGGAAGATGTCAAATAATTTAAAGGCGATAAATACATGTCCAGAATTAAGTGCTTAATCTAAAAATTATTTACATTAACGATCTGAAATTAAAATAAAATTGTTTCTCAAATACTTTACTGTTCTCTTTGCTAATTTCTAAAGCAATTCACATAATCAGATAGATATTCGTAATAAAGTCTAAGCTAAAAGAATACCTATTATCAAAATCCTGATATTAAGTATTCATTTTTGATACAATTTTTATTATACATAAAAAAATCGTACGACAAATTAACAGGACCGCTGTTTTAGATTTAATAATCATCATAAGATATAGGAAGTACGAAATTATTGACAATTATTTTGCTATAATCGACTCGTGGAATCGAATTAAATTAGTAGCACAGACATTTTCATAATTGAAGAAGTTTAAAAATTGGACACGAAAATTACAAAAGCAACAGCCAGCCGCGTCTGTTTTTGAATATTTCGGCGACGGCCGGGGGCGCGCTGTCAAACATCGCCCGCGGGCGCGACGCCCTCGCCTAATAACACATTTTTTAACTTATGTAACTTTTATCCCGACCTCTGTCGTGCCCCCTCTCTCGAAATAATATAAAGCTATATTTTACGCTATAGCATGCTGGCGGAAGTGTGTTGCGATTGCTTTATTAGATTCGTTTGCGTATTCGAACGTTTACTATAAATTCGCATGATAGATTAATTGAAACGTCTACAATATGTAACGAATGATATGTTTAATTAATACAAATAGTGGCGTGAGTATGTCTAAATAAAGAATTTATTAAAGCGTGAGACAATGACACGTACCGATTATACTATACGTGTACATAAATAACGGAATCATTAAAACGTTCTTTTCTATAAAATGCTAAAATACTTATTTACAAAAGAGGTCATACCTGTTTGTGCATTTCCACGTTGAGGCCGTAAGACATTTCGTAGTACTGAAAAATAAACAAAAACTTGTTAATTAAACACAAACGAAATATGCAAAAATATATATTATTTTCAATAATTTTGCGGAAAAATTTCGTTACCTACTCATTAAAATTAAAATATTCTGTAGGTTTTCAAACGCGAATATTTGTAAATCCTGTAATTTTTTTTTTAGTTATATTATTTTTTTGTTGTTCCATTCAAAACGTTTCTTAGCAAACAATTCGCGCGCACACGCAATATTTAGTATGCGATAACTTTTCAAAAACCATTAGATTTTAAACATCGTAAACGCAACCACGTTTAAATATACTTTACGACTATTTCGTACGAACCGCGGTGGAACGACTAAAAGTCACGTATTTCTCGTTTCGCGCGTGAAAAGAATAAGACCCCTTGGAACGGAGCCAGACGCTCGGCGAATCGCTCTGGACACACAAAAATACTTAAACGATTTCCTCGCGGCTGTATTAAAATAAATTGCCAGCTATTTGGCGACACTTAATCGTGATTCATATCCGACGGGAGCAGACGCCGGGGCGTCGCGGCGTCGGCGCACACCGCACGACACTCCGCCCGATCTAATGTTGATAAGTGTTCGGCCCATTATACCTTTAAGCAAATGTATCTTGTTAACATTCGAAACTACCATTGGTTCTTAATTTATTTCATATCGTAATAATAATGTAAGATTATGTTGTTAGTACAATTTTAGAGTGGAATCAGATGTATATTTAGTTTATTACATTGCATAAATACGAGATAGCTAAACGTTTTTATTCGTCGGACTACAATTATTTGCAAACTAAATTTTAATGCGGGTTTTTACCCATTTTTTAATCACCAACGATTACAAAAAAAAATGAGCACGTACTTAATTACAAAACAAAAAGGGGAAATCTAACAAATGATTAAGTATATTATGTATAATATCAAATGACACATTTACAAAGTTTTACAAGCATTAGAATTTGTTGATATGTCAATGTACACGTAGCTGAAGCAATAAGAACATATAAGTTTTAGGTATGGAGTAAGTTTGTGGGTGACTGTTGACAATGAATATATTCACGGTTCTTTTTTTGCGATATTTTTTTCATCAATTCGACGTTCACGGATTATTTTATTTACTACTCATTTTTTACAAACAAAAATCTTTAGAGCGCATCATTTTTATATTTAATGCTTTTGCTCTATAGAGTTAATAAAGTTTATGTTACAAATACTTCTCGACTGGGAAGTTTACAAAATGATTAACGAACCCTATTATACTTCATAATTACAAACGTATTTGTTTCATAGCATCACTTATAACATTTGTGACATCACATAACGGAATATAATTTTATTGCAATACGTAAAAGCGACAACTATTTAAAATTATACAATTTAGTGGGAAATATGACATAACTATTTGAAACGTGCAAACAATGGCAAGTGGGTGTCGAGGGCCGCCGTACGTTTGACGCGATAAACATCTCTGTCCGACCGCTATACAACAATAACATGATACATCGTTCGTCAGATAGCTGTGCCTTATCGATGTATCGCATAATTTAAATTGTACTCACCATGACGTAATGCCTCTGTATTTCAATTTTTTCACTAGCCAGCTTTTCGCATTCTAATTTTAAACTGCAAAAAAAAAAACATTTCATTAGTGCGTACCGATTTTCTACCAACTTATAACAACTAGCATGGAAATTATTGTTTATACTGTTTTGCATATACGAACTCGTAGATTCAGGGTATTAATAGAATAAGTTTACAAGAGATACGGATCATCTGTTTGTTCGGCATAGAAAAATATTTCAAAATCTACAGAAAAGAGACGCATATTATTTATTGTACAAAAAGAAACTGGCAAGTGCCAGCCGAACAGGTATGACATCGACATCGCTGACAAACGAAACAGACGTTTCAACTAACGTTAATTAATTAAACAGATCGATATCAGAATAAAAAATATTATTATGTTAAAATTTAATTTAATATGAAATTAGAAAAATATTAAACTCTTCTAGGGGGTATATGTATTGCAATGAGTTTTACAATGACCTGCATCGAATCGAGATAGGTAAAGACTACGTGAGTTCCGTCAGAGGGCATTACAACCCATTGATACAACTCGTAGCCTGTATCGAAGAATCGTATTATACTGAAGTCATCAGTGATGTACAGAGCGCCTCTGAAAGTTTATGGTAATTTTACTTATAACCGAAATCCATGCCACCGCAACACACAATCAAGTGAGATAAAGGCCTATGATAACAAACAGACGGACATCGTAGACTAAGTCATGGGGCCCTTATAGGGATAAGATCTTAATAACAAATAAATAGACCTACCCACATTTCTGGTAAAAATGCCTATCATGATACAACTTCACCATAAAACTTACTACAATTTTTGTCCAATTTTATATCTATTGTTACTAGTGTATAAAATATTTACATACTTTGCAACTGTACAATATCATAACATAATTATAAATAAAAAAAGTTGATTTCAATTCGTTATTTATGAACGGCAACAAAGATAAAATTCGCCAAACAGATGTCACATATAGAGTTCGAAATGACAACGAGTCAGTCTAAACAAAAACATGTTTTCAGTTAGTTATCACGCCTACTGGGTCAATCTTGTATCGCGGGGTTTATCGTCGTCAAACAACTATTAAAACATGACCAAAGTGCAATTATAAATATTAAATTATGTTTAAATATCAGCACATAAATAATATTCGCAACTAATGATCGATTGCGGGTGTTGTTAATGGCGATTAACTACAACGTCTACAATGTGTTATAAATTATTATTTACCAATTTCCAGCGTTGATTACAAATTAGTGATAGCGTACATGGCACAGAAATACAACTTATTTCCACTGTGTTAAAGCTTTGAGGTATAACTGCTTAAGGCTGCTTTCATGTTTTAATATAAATTCGAATTTATAATATCAATATCACTATTTAAATTACTAGATCACATTGCAATGTTCTCACAGTGTTGTGATCGTTCAGCAATAAACTTTGACAACGATATGCCTGCCTTTTTTTTTTCAATCTTCTAGAGAATCGTATCTAACAATTCCCGAGAAAAAAATCAACACAATCGGACAAAGGGCAGGTGCAAAAAGTTCGTCTTTTCCCGCAGAAACAGGTAAGAGACGAGTCCCTTCTTAAAGACCGGAACCCGGCCCCATTGATAGCGCCGGGTAGACGTATCAGATGAAAATCTATAAGGGTGAACTCGAGTGGGGAGGGATAAGTTTAGATTTTGCGTTTGATCGCCGATACCCGCGTACTATTATGTATATAGATTTATTCAATAGCGCTCGGAGTGGAACCCTCCGCGTCGTTTAAGCGCGCTTAGGGGACCGCGCTGCGATTTATTATAGTGATTGTCATGTAAAAACTAGATACTAACTTGTGATATTGCGCTTGTAGGAAATTAAATTCTTCTTTGATTCTATCACACGACTCTCCCACCGTGAACTTGATCGGTTGTCCCGGCTGTGGTGGACCCTGCGAAAGATGAATGTTTATTAGGCGTGTTGTAAAGACAATTTCCAGTATTCGGACCTGGAAGCGTTCAAATCGGGTGAGTCAGAGGCACTTCAAGCGGAGAACGCTATCGAGCACACTATTCCAGGTAGGCGTACGACGATAACACTTGTCAGACTTCCGACAGATGATAAAGCTAAATATAATTCGATGCGAGTCAATCGACGTCGGGCCCGCCGTGACGCGTTAAAATGCGATAACGGTCCGGTTTTTTATTGACAACCCAAAAAATAAACATTACCGATTTACACGTGACCGAGTCGAGCGCTAGGCGCCTGAGGTCGTTTGAATCGACGAGCACGACGCCTCGGAGCCGAGATATTAAACGCATCGATCCGAGCTCGACAGGAAAACATTCCTATCACGATACAAAAATTACACGCATCCCAAATTACCATAATACAAATTATCCTTTAATGACCATAATTCGTTGCGAGGGCCGATAAAAGAAAAACGTGCCCGCTCGCCTCTTAACACAAACAAAACAATGCGAACACGCGAGCGCGTTATAATAAACAAAAAAAAAAATGTTGAACTCCATAATAAGAAGCACAAAAATAAAAATAAAGCCAAGTCCCAACACGGTCGCCGAGGAGATCGGCGCGGCGGCGGCAAAAAATAAATAACCGCCTGTTTGGAGTCGGGGCAAAGAGAACAAACTGACTTTAAAAAATAATAAAAGGAGCGTAAATAAAAGCGTAAAAGGAACTGACGGCGGGCGGGGGGCGGGGGCGCGTCGGCCGGCGCGCGCGGAATGCGGCCAATGCAGCTCCGTTCTCCACCCCATCTCGGCGGCGGCGGCGTACACACGCGTTGTACGCTACTTTACGTTAACAGCCTAATATATTATTTTTTTTATATCGCAAAGAATCGATACGTTCTGTAAGGGACGAAAACGGAACATAATTATTTTTAATTACGAGACTTCATACATGCCAGTAATGATTTAATGCTGATATTGATGTTATTTGATATTTATATATCTTATTTGCAATATTTGTCTGTTGAAATAACTTGAAAACTTAATATGAATAAAAAAAATAGTTACTCGATAACTTACATAGTTAGGTACGCATTTATTTTGCAAGAAAATACACATTTTAGTAAATTACATATTATCATATACTAGATAAAGCGACCGGCTTTTTAGAAAAATTCCTTTGGTTGCACAGATCACTTGCATAAACAATACCACACATTGCCTGTTATCTAGAATCTACAATGTGTATGCGTACAGTAGGTAGGTAGATCGGTCAGGACAAGTTAGGTTCGGCGGTGGCCTCCACGCGGTTGCATGGTTCGTGAGTTATGTCGCAGTTGCCGGCACATAAACAGCTTTCGATTCATCATTTGTATTCATCTAATACTTTTAAAGCTCCGTTCGTATTTAAAAAGGCGCTGGGCGGCATGAGCACTGCCGACAAAAGGGAAAACTTAAAACTATGATATAACAGTGGTTTTTCTTTCTGAGATTCACAAACTAATGGGAATATCAAAAATAGAATACAATCTTTTTAAATTAAAATCATTAATATTAGTCTGGTTTTCACATCTACCGACACTCCGTCCAACAATCATATCCAACAAACTACGGTTTAATTATTAATCGAAAGACATGATGAGCTGCGCAAGTCCAGTAAATTTGAAATAACAGTTAATATGTATAAATTGAGAATCTCATTGAAAAGAAAGCATAAATTTGCAAATGAATTAAATTTAAAAATATATATAATCTTCACACATACAAAAATTGTTCCGCTTATACTCTTAATTCATATATAATATCAACATTAGCATATCGGCGACGCAAATATATAACATTTTACCCATCCGAAAATCGTCTAACCTAACTATAGAAGTTTCACCTCATTAATTAATGAAGTTATGTATCTATTTTTTAGGTTACTATGTAGATACAAAGACTTCTTTTTTTTTAGTCATTTAAAATATATTTTTATATGAAAATATTAATATATATTTTTTTTATTTTGAACGCTCAATTGTAACATACAATTGAGCATTCAAAATAACAATCAAACAAGGGCACAATCTAAATGACACACACGTCACGTGACCGTGTCAGTTACGAATGCTCTTAAATTACACCCCACCCAACCCGCCTAAAGAAGTTTCCACTTCAAAAACCAAGCGCGATTTGTGTCAAAGATCATAATGCCGCATTATCTATATATTGGTGTTATTTTAAACTGACATCTGCTTATATTAAAAAAAAAAACTGATATTATCTCGTAATAAAACATGTAATGGCACATACAAATGTTACGACAAAACAAGTAAACATTTAGACAAACTAAAATGTCGGTCTAGACTTTTTAGGGAGTCGGCCGGCACACGATTTGTACACGAGAACATATCACAGCTTACGACATGTCCGTCGTTACGACACTGTAAAAGATCGCATGTAATAAATTTTTATTTTATTTCATTTAGTAGACGCGGCACCATCGGCACGGGGCCCGAGGCGTGCGCTTACACGGGTTCGGAGAAACAATAAAATGTAAGGAGAGTTCCGGCCGCCAGCGCCGGTCCGTGGATCGGTCGTATAAGCAAAACGAGTATAGGGAACAAAACGGAACGGCGCCCGGACGCGTGTGGCCCCGTGTCGCCGCTTTATTCCGAACGCGCCCTTTTTTTATTTCACCGCCGCCGGTGAGCCGAAGTAGAGTCGGAGTAGAGTTGGAGTAGAGTCGGATCGTTTGTTGTTCCCTTCGTGCGCGGCTTATCGCGGCTATCCGCCGGCACTAATGCACCCCGACGCCGCAGCGCCGCCGTGTTATTTTCGCCGGCGACCGCCGACACGTTATGTTGTGTTTTATGGCCGCGATTAAATCTCCGTATAAATAAAATGCCGCGCGGATTAAATTAAACGCGGCCGGCCAATAAAATGTGCGAACGGGTCATCATCAGGTTTAAATTGTAAATTAACCGTCGCCCGCCCGCCGGTGAATATGTTACGGGCTCTCTGCGGCTTCGTTTTGTGCGTAATAAGCCCCCGCGTTCGGAGGCCCGTTATTAATGCTTTCAGAATTGACATCGTTTCACTGACGACTGTTTCTCGATTAAGGCGGCAATTAATAATGGTATTGGAAAGAAAAAAACGTCGTTGGCCTGTTCGATAAACGATCGAGGCTGTTCGAACGTGTCTTCGTAAACATCTGTCGGTAGCGTCTGTCCGTTCCCATGCATCGCTATTAAAGAACGTAGATTATGAGTGATTTCAATTATTCACAATCCCTTATTACAAGAAAAAAAAAACTGAAAATAATTCGCGGTAATAATAGTCCATACAGACTCTCCCCTCGACGAATGAAAATAATATCCCATAAATTATCACCAAAAAGGTCAAATTAAAATACAATGAACGGTTTTTGAGTGGCACTATTGTGTAGCGGCGGATAAAGACCCGCGCCGGCCCGCCGCACTCGGCCCGGCACAAAAACAAAACTAAACAGAATGCCTTTAAACGGATAAAAAAAAAAGAAAAACGTGTTCTTATTTCAAATTATTGAATACGTCTGTCTGGCCACGTCTACCTGTTGTGCGCCTTCACTCTCCCACTTTTTTTTTTTGTGTTTCCTTCTCAAGCGGTTGAATGGATTTCTTTGGAATTTCAAGTTGGAAATTCGGGGAGAGGGGAAAAAAAAAACAGTAAAAGAGACGTAAACCAGCTGCTGTAGAATAAAAATTCGTGTAGAACGAAAACTGGGTCGATTCTATTCTCCCATTAGCGATATCGGGCGGGCCCCGAGCCGCGTCCAACGCACACAATGCCAGTTCAGCGACTCTGTAAACATCTAAACGCCATTCGCACTTACAAACCAAACAGGCGTATACAAATATTTGAACTGTATACTGGTGTACGAAGCGGGCGATGCGACATAAGCCCTACATTCGGAAGCTTTCCGTCGAATAATCGATCTTGCGTCCACGACCTAAAGCTCAAAGTTATAGGACGAAGTGTGAGCGGCTCCGACTGTAAGGTTCACAAAATGAAGGAAAAAATTAAAAGTAAACTAATATGGTAGCGCTGGGATCAGAAGGCTGATTTTATTTTCTAAGAAACACAATATCTTACACCGCGATGACCGAGTGGGGCGAGATTGACGACAGATCTGCACCGAAAGACATGGACTGTATACATTTCACATATATTCTTCCTGTCAATTTCTCTATGAAATTACATATTTTGTAATAATTTGATGTAATTAAGTAATAAATAATACCACTACACCTATTTAACGGCTGGGGTTAGTGGAGTTATCGATGTGAGACGTATATGCCCAGTTATATACATGGAGTTACAAGTTATAAATTGATGCACGGCATGCCATGTTGGGAGCGTCGTTGATTAATTTTTTGCAGTTCATACTGAAAAAAAAATTACATAAAGGCGACGGATCAGCTACTAGTTCGGTGGTTTATCACATAACACTCCGAAATTCGGACTCCTCGTAGTTAATAACGGTCCAAAATGATCAGAAAGAAAACATAAAGTACAACTTATAATAATTGTAAATTAAGCATCGAATAAAAACTTGAATATTAAATAATTACCATTAACTGGTAAACGGTATTATCGATGTTACTAAGAAATATACTACGTATCCGTCCGTATAATATAAAAATATGGCCTGCAGCTAACGTCGTGTGTTATAAATCTGTATTACGTAATTTGCTTTAATATAATATTAATGAAAAAAACACATTAATATGCTAAAGCAATTTAACTCTAATCTACGTTTGCACTCATGATGATGATGTAGATACCATACTCGAAATATACTTAAAAAAAATAACTATAGATCACCGAAATAAAATTGTACGATAAAATACGTGGATTTATAACATATTTGCATGTAGAAGACAGAAAGTCGATATCCCAATATAGGTACGGGATCGGAATTGTTTCCGCGAATAGAATTCTTACCCGTTCATTCGTTTTTGTTTCATTCATTCATTCGTTATAGCAATTATCGAGCACGGTTGAACGTAGCGCCGCCCGTGCACGGCTAGACTATAGAACAGCATCCAGGCGGGCGTGCGGTGCCGTACGTGGGTGCGCGCCGTTCGAGTGCGCACTTCCTTGATAACCCCAAACAACTGATGGCTGACGGATTATGTGTGACAAAGCACTGTTTACCTACTCCAAATGCACTGTTTGCTTCTCACCGATAAGGATAACGGCGCCGTTTTATCTCAGTGTAAATGTCGAGAATGATTTCGGCAGTGCGAGGCTCCCCGGCGCGCCGCGACGGCCTCGTTCCTCTACGGTTTGCAGGTTTATCGCTACGGCTCGCGATATCTCAACGTTCACGGAATATTGTTTATTCGTATTTATGCGTCATAAATGCGTAGCAGTCTCCGAGACCGGACGATTTCCGTTTTTGTAACGCGGACGTTTTTTAATTTGGCTCCGCTATCTGGGGAAGCGCATTTCGCTTAGTAACACACATTCCATAGGTGCGAATAAGGTATAATATTCGTTTCATCGAAAGATCTTTTTTTCGGTACACCATCACGTAAGAAAAAGAAACCGAATCCAGAAAACGTCCGCTTACTAATTATTCAACTTACGAATGTGTCATAAGCGATATCGAGAATGGAACGTGAAGTGGTAATTCGATTTTTAAAAAGCGACGTCCACGTCTAAGCGTTTGCGCCCGGCCAACACCGTTCCGGTGCCGGCGTCGAGTGCGTTTACACACTAATATTCTGGGTAATATTTTAAGAACGACGGAGATGTATACTAATTTGTTCATAGCGGTGATTCGGTTAGGCAAATATTGACGCTGCGGACGTGACACGGACCTTGTGTTAACATTAACAGACAAACAGCGCGCGCGCAAACGCCCGCCGCGCCCGCCTCGAGCTTTTAAATTCACGAGCCGTGTTCGACTTTGGGGCTCGAGGAATGTCTTCACATCGAAATCGGCCCTCTAAGAGGCCTCGTCCATTTAAAAGTTCCGTAAGACGACTGTGCGCATCCGACGCTGGTTACGCGGTACGATGCATTTTTGTGAATGGATTTTCAAGTTTTCAAATACTCTATAATTCTTCCATGTTATTCAAATTAAAATATAATTTTTGGTTATTATATTGCATAATAAAATATACACTTTATAGGGTTATAATTTATTATCGTCGTAACTGATCCCTAATAAGCAGAATTATGAAAAATAATTTTCAAAATTCCCTATTACTCTTATTAAAAACACTAAATCACACATGCATACTTAAGTGAATTATAAGCATGATATCTGAAGTGTCTGAAGTAAATAGAAGTAGATCATTATCATCAGTTAAATCCTAATTTATTCTATATCTATACGAAGTTGGTCTTAACAATAAAATACAAATTTAGATTCGAATAGAAATTATTTTTTCTCATTCCGGTTAATTACCATCTCACCATCTCAAAAAATATAATAATAATTGTTTATCAAATAACATCGAGTTGCTTTAAACTTGACCAAGAATTAAAGTAACTTTCTTTTTCGAGCTTGTATCATAGCACATTTTCCTTTCCATTAAATTAATTATATGTTTCCTTCTTTATGGAAGTCCAATCCTAGCTAGAGACTGTTGTCATTTAAATTTTATTAATTCTAGCCGTTGCCACTGGCCACTAACATTTTCCTACTTCCAGCTCATTTCTCCTTTCAATAGATATCATAATTTTAGTGCTGAATTCTCGTTAAAAATACTTCACAAAAAGTTTTTAATTGGTGTTCTTTTTCTGAAGGAATTACTTTTCTTCGATATCACTATAATTGATAGGAAGTATTTTTGCCAAAAGCGATCCAAACGATCCGATTTCATTGAAAAAAAAAATATTCCAAGGACGAGACAATTAATTAGGTACTGTCAGATTGCAGAAAAAAACATCGAGTTGCCAGTAAATACAAATTGAAAAGTATACAAAAAGTAAAGTTCTTTTATGGTTGAAAAATATTGTCGATATAGTTAGAAGTTCAATACAAATATTTTGATAGAATATAATAATGTCTTGAATAGAGATTTACTTTTTTATTACATGCAAATCACCTTGTATATTTGTTTTTCATGTTTGTTATTTCGTCATATTTTCTCAACATGTTCGAAATTTTCTGTACTGTTTACTAATATCGTTTACTTTCCATAAATAACTGTAATATCAGGTACTAAGAGATTTGATTGAGATTACGGTGACATTAAAAACGTATGTGTCCCCTACTTGACATGTTAAATATTTTTATTGGTAGCACCTTTATTCGTAGGGTCTATTCTCGAATTACATTCAAAATGTTTATCACGCCTGAATATGGCAACACCTTTCTGTGAAGTATCCGAATTACATAATGTGACGAAAGCATTCACCCATAATATTGTAGTTTTTCTTCAACTACTCGATATTTCTCTCATTTGCTTTCCTAATCCAATGGCTATTGGTTGTATTTTTTTTTATCATTTATTAATGTGAATACAAGAAAGTAGGTTCCGAGAAAGGTTCATGGAAGCATAGTTACAGGCAGTTTTGGCTATTTAAAAAAACCGTTAAACCTTAAACTTTGAACACTTCTACAACGTTGCTAAATCAAGCTTTCAAGAATTATGCCATTCGAGAATCTATTTTTCGACGACTATGGCTTAATTTTAATCTGCGTTTATCATCGCCATTTAAAATCACATTATGCATTCCTATATTAGTTATGGCAAACAATTCTACGGCGATTCGTAACAGCATAAATGTAGCCCGTAGCTCGTAGCCCGACAAATTGTATTCATTTTATGTATACCAATTCACGCTTCAACGCCGCATCGGGACGGGTAGATAGAGAGAGATTCAAACCATCGGTTAAACGGCGTTACAGGAATTACAGAGCGGCGCGAGAGGACCAGCTCTCGCAGGTCGTGGGAGCGTCGTGTGACGGTCCGCGGGGCGCGCGCGGCGGTAACGACGCTCGCGTGACGGCTAACTGCCGCGGCCACTCGCCAAGAAAACTGTGCCTTACTAAATAACGGCCGCGTGACACCCTAATGATGCCATCGAGGTGCACCTGATGGATAGTTAGGCGCCTAACTACTACGCCCGACCGCCACACTGAAATTACGATTTGTTTTTGGTTTTTAGACGACACCGCGAACGCGAAACTCGAACGTCTTCTTTATAAAGTTATTTTTTTTTGTATTAGATTTTTAACTGATTTAGGTTATCGAGTCGAACACTTAGGTTGCAAAAACGATGTAACAGTTAAGAAAACTACAAATCGTTTTAGCAAATCTAGAACTTGTTAAAACTAATTTAGTATCTAACAATTTACATATACCGTTAACGATGAGGCAGCAAAGAGTCGACCGTGTATGTAGATCTATCAAAACTTCTCCCCAGAAGCGACGACTCACCGATGCTCACACACGACGGCAGTTATTAGAGCGATAACACAGCACGGACAATTTTCATTCCATCACGGGCCGGGGCCGGCCGCTCCGGCTGCGCGCCGCCCGCAGCGCCGTCGGCTGATCGCAAACCGATTTACCGGCGCGAGCGACCTCTCCGCTTAATTGCCGTTCAGTCCACTCAATTATTTCCTCTAACGAATAACCCGATCATAATAACCCATTGGGGTAAGCACGGCCGAGTCGATGACTGATGTAGGAAATTGACCCGTGCCTGCGCGTGCACTGAACGAAATGCAACGGTTTTTATCCTCGAACCTACTTTTATCTGAAAGTTGAAAGCAAACGGTCACTTTGTATTTCGTGTTCCGTGATGATTAATTTCTTTTATAAGAACAATGGGCATTGGTGACGAGTGTAGGGAGTGATTAATTTTACTATACATTATTAAAAAGATATATTACGAGAGAGTTCAATATGTAGATTTAATACATTTTTCGAAATCAGCTTACCCATAATAATTTAAAAAATATATTTATTTTAATAAATGTTAAATCGATCATCTTCGAAATGTAATCAGATTAGATCTTTCCTAAATTTCTCGATACACCGGCAAAGCCCATTAAAATCGTTCAATTTAAACGAGAGATATCGTTGGAACAATTAAAAAGAGTATTTTTTTTCCAAATAAATTTTAAACTAGGCATTCAATGGACTAAAACCGGGTTCATGACATTAAAAAAGGACTTTTACTTAATCTTTTCTTCGAACTAGAAAGCGTAGAAAGGTATATGTAGGTAGGTACATAGTGAATTCGAAGTCTATGAGTTGGAACACAGTGCTCGATCCATTTTGGGATTGACCTACAGGATCAACTGTTTTCAAGATTTTTTTGATATGTTCAAATGGTAACAAAAGTGAAAATTTACATTTTATTTATGTTTTTGTCACAATTGACTTCGAAAAATTTTCTGATAATAAAGATTCTTTTAGATCATTCTTAGTTTTAAATCTGATAATAAATATTAAAATACGTTTCTTGACTACTAAATAAAAAAACATTAATCATTGACAATGTGGGAACAATAGAATTTTTGTAATAGCTTTATGTCCGCCTTGTCTTGTATAAAATAAACATAGGTAGAGCACACTCAAATAAAAATAAGTTGTTTTGTAGTTGGAAACTCGTCAGTTTGTTTATAGAGGTGGTTAGGTATAGTTTAAATGCACGGTTTCACTTCTGCAGAATTTAGACAATTATCTCACATTTTACAGTATAACGATCGGATTGGAGACATTTAGATCAGAATTGGAGTTAGGGTTGGTATTGAGCCTGGAGGTGAGATTGATTGCTGTTGATAGAGGTTTAGCAGGTTTAGAGAAGTGGCTTTCTATTATCGTACACGCTCGGAGAATAAAATTATAAATGTACCGGAATGACGTTAGTTAACGAAATGTCACGTGGTCTAAAGGTTCGAAATTTTAATTTGGTCCATGAATATTGGTGACGTTAATTAAAGTGTTGGCGTTTGTAGAAATAGAAACGATTTGCCCTTGTCTCAGCCTGTTGGAATGTTGGGATGAAGATTACCAATCAGGACCGCTACTGGAACACATGTATAGAAATTCGGAAGTACATTATACACGTGCGGGAGCAACTGTGAAATAAGGATTTGGAAGACAAGTGGAATAAAAATAAAACGGGATCAGGATAAGGCACGATCAAAATAAGATTTATAATTAATTTCCTTTCCATATTATGAGCGAAGCAACGGGAAAATCTAATCGTGTTGTATATATACATACATGTATATTAATACGAGATATTTCACTTTCAATAGATACCTGAATATAAGTATATATAGCTACCTACGTAGTCCTGTGTTTTTATCACATTATTCAAAAGTATCAAAATTAATTTACTTATCGTAAAATTATACATTAAATTAAATAATAATATATAAACAGGATTGTGTCTTAAATTAAGTATTTTAATTATTTTTTTTTGTTTAATGACGGAAAAGGCTTAAAATTTTATCCTTTACGAAAATTATTTTTTGGTCTATTTTTTTTTATTTTATTGTACTTATTAGGTATAGCCTACAAAATATTTCGACTAGTCTTCCTTCTTTAGGAATAATGGCAACAAAGATTTTCATTGAATAAGTATTTTTACAAACTATCCGTTCAGCAATCATTAACGCATACTTTGTGTATAGTTTTTTTTTTTATGCATAAAAATTGAATTTAGAAGGGGAGAAAAATATGTTCGATTTAAAAATCGTACCTAATTCACTCATAATGGAGGCTAAAAGTCAAGAACGCGGAAATTTTTTACTTCAATGAATATCAGATGGTATTTACTTGATAGGAGATACAAATTTGAATTTGAATGCTTACATAAATTCAGTTATTATTAAAATTTACATTACTTAATCTTTTCTCTTCATGACAGAAAGGTTCAAATAACTTAAAAATACGCATATACGTCAAAACGATTTTCTATTTGAATATAAAACTCTAATAAAATTCCAATGAATACATAGTAAGGAGCCGTACACCTAGATATTTGTTTTTGGTTCTTGCGCTGACAAAGAAATTACAAGTCCTCTACGTGGGTACAATGTTAACGGCAGTGGTCAACGGACGAGAAACCTCATAAAAATAAAAGTTAAGTAGAACACAAAACAGGGTGTTTACCGGATGCCTAGCGGCCGCCACGGCAGCAGCGGCGGCGGCGGCGTTCATGGCGCCCGCGCTCGGATACATCCTCGGGTCAGCAGCGGGCCATGCCCATACGTATCCGTGCACTCACTGGCCACGCCACACACTCCAACTCCACTCACTGCACGTTCACGACGACAATCCACCGCGGGTCTCACACGCGACACGCGCCGATTTACTACGACACCACCGTTGCTCACTGCCTCACGCTGAGCGGGTTCGCTACGTACTGACTGACGCCGCCGCCGCCCCCCGCCCGCGCCGCGTGCCGCGAGGTGAGGGCCCCCGTCCCCCTCTGTGCCGCTACCGCACATATTTTCTTCACAGGAATTTTTCTCTCTCAACACGCTATCGACTATCTCGGTATTTGACTTGAAAAATGCTTAGATATTTAATATTCACTAGGTATTAATAATTGCGTTGTTTAGGGATACGGGTAGGAATAGAATCGACCGGGACCCGAGATGCACTGGAAGTCGTTAGACTCTATATTGCAGAAACGTGAATCCTCCTTACATTGTTTGAGCAAACGAGTTGCAACTGCGGTCTTCGTTTCGGAGCCGGGCGAGTAGTTCTCAACGTTCTCTCACTCTTGCGGTCGAATGTGTGCGTGCGTGGCGTGCGGGCGCGTTCGTGTGCGTGTATCCACCGCACCGGAGCGCGCTGCGGTCGGCTGTGGCTAATTCATGTAATGTCGCACGGGGTGAACCCGCTCGGGTCGAGCGGGCGGCGCGGGGCGGCGCGGGGCGGCGAGGGGCGGCGGGTAGAGGATGGCGTTAAGTGCGAACGCTCGCTACGTAATTGATATGTCTATTATCGGGTACGCGCTAGTTGATCAGGGAATGCCGCTCTTGGCACTTGAGTGACTTTTCACCGCCTGCACCCACGCCGCCGGCACCTACCCACAATGTTTACGTTATTAGTGATCTCACGGGTAACACGACAACCCAATATTATGATTTATACTTAACCGTCTTTTAACATACTGGATAGAAAATCGAATACCTAAAAGATGCCATGTTATTCAAAACTTATTAAAACAAAATAAATGTATAGGAATAAACTTTGTTATTTTATATCATCGCATATTTAGCAACTAAATAAAAACACCAACAAAATAAGATACGAACCCGTTATAATACTGTACTTGAGTATGTAAGACATTTTTATTTGAGTGCAATATTGCGGAAGTAACATATTTAAAAATATATTTTAATTACTGTAGACATTTTAATAAGGCCAGCGTTGATGTCTTTTCAAAGGAATTCAATTATTATACATCGTAAAGATTTCAACGGCACGGTATGATAATTTATTTTTGATCTTGCTCATACATTAATTTGCATCCAGCTACTTACGATTAAATAACATCATTGTTTGCTTCGATAAACGCATTTAAAATATCTTTGGGTTCGTTCTGTATTCATTTAATTATAAGAGATCGCTGTGTTTCAAAATATAGATTTATAAACATATAAATGCGATAACCGAGGTAAGATATTTTATGAAATAAATTTTTACATAAGTCGGTATAGGGCGAAATATAGCCGAATTGAAACATTTTTTTATTTCATCTATGTACATAAATTCCTGTTCTCGTTACTATTCTAGGCTTTTTATTAAGCCTTCTATATTAGCATTATGGGAGACGATAATAATTTTTAACAATTTTCAAAAAATAACAATATAAGTATCTTATTTGAAATATAGGTTTGACATTTCTTTCCACTTTCATTCATCAAATACCCCAAATCAATTAATTACATATACATATAAATTATCAATATTCTTTACGATGACCTTATTCCTTATGATGGCATATTACGATCACAGCAAGGCATAACTTTTTCTCATTACATACAGACAAGGAAAATTTTCCAATTTAGACTTATGCAAATATTTGGTTATTTATAAAAAAAAAAAATTTAGAGACATTATAATGGTTCAAAATTTGATGTAACCTATCAAAATAGCAGTATAACGTGATCAAAATCTTTTAAAAACTCTGTAATTGCGTTGACGATTGTTGTTACATATAGTTATCGAAAACGTGTGTTCAACACGATGGCGAAGGAGCGATCAAAAGTGTTCTCTTTGAACTGCAAGGTATCAGGTTATAATACTACGATAGTGATGTGACGAATCTTAATTGCCGTCAAATGATTCGTTTAATCTGCCGATTGATTTAATAAAATAATTGAAACAACAAGAGAGATTAGACAGTACGCACAAAAACATCATGGTTGCACCTAGCGGACGGCGCCCCCGACCGGTGCATTATACGAAACTGCATAACGGGCAAACGCAATCGGACGTCGTATCCGGATAGGTTCGTTCCGTCGACGCCGTAACACGTCGCACCTGTACCCATCTCGATAACGGTTATCGCGCCGCAAACAGCGTACACTTACTTGCGCGGGCCGACGCACTCTCCGCGGTACGGGTGTAAATCTACCCTGAATTGGGTACGGAGTCGTAAAAAATGTGTTAGCATATCAAACAATGAATTTGCTGTAGTATATTTTATAACAGTTCTCAGAGCGCTTTACGATCGCTTTGAAATGCCATGCTAAAGCTACAAGTCCACAGCGCTGTAGGTACTATTATTATTGCTATTAGAATTACTCAATTGTTAACGAACAATAAAGACTGTGTTGTCGCATTTTACTGCTATTATTTTCCTCTAGTGTACCCATTTATTTAATTAAATTTATATTGTTATATATATATATATATATATATATATATATATATATTCGCAAATTTTCTAAACTTCTTTACCGATAGTTTCAAATTTTGTACACAACGTTGTATTCTTATATGAGCGATTTTTTATGGACCTATTATAGCATTTGTCCCTGACTTCATTCGAGTATTTGTACTACAGAAACGAACTGCTACGCGGATTTTAAAAATTCTTTAATTCGTAGAAAGCTACGCTGTCCCCGAGAAATATAGCCTATATTTTATTTTGACACTAATATTTGCTCCGCCCTCGATCAAATGACCGGTAGCGGAAGCGAAATCGAAAGCAAGGCAGGGAGCAAAATCAAGAGTCGAAACCGAATTAAAATTGAAGATGTTACCAGGGTGTATGAAACAGAGACTGGAATCAATAGCGTGACTTAAATCGTAATCGGAATCAGTGCCACAATCGGAACTAAAAGCCGGACCGAGATTTGAATTAACAGCAATACCGAGCGACGAAGGAAATACATTCTGTTTCTACGCAGGCGAAGCCGCATGCGAAACTAGTATTTATTATTTCACTATTGTACGACAGTGAAAATCGCAACGAAATATCTCGCGCGTATTCCAATTTACGAAGTACTTGACAATATGAAACGTTTATGGACTATCTAATTTGCACTCCTCGTAAAAAAAATATTCTTGGTCTCGTTTTAAGCTTAATTATGTTGTTTCTTTTTTTTGCCTTCGCGTTTGTCATTATGAATAAGATTTTAATGAGACTCTCTATGTATATTTAACTTGATAATTGCGTTCCGGTTATCTCCTAATCTGTGACAATCGTTTCTCTTAAGAATCATGAAATGGCAAAGATATGAAACTTTGTGTGCTAGTGTAAATATATATTGATCCTTCATATTTTCCTTTTGTTAGCGATTCAGAAGTATTAAATTTATACTTATTAGAATTGCAACAAAATAAGTCACTTAACTTTTTACTATTCGAGTCATAGAGTTTGAAAATTTGATAAATTATATACCGATGATAATATACTCATATACTACAGACAGATAATATACTACAGAAGATGAAATTTTTAATGAAAATTGAAAGCAAGTTAAAAATTAAAAAAAAAACCAGTACCCTGAATAGGATCTTGCTTCTATGCAGGGCGTTAATTTGAGCCACGCGTACCCAAAAAGAATATGTCGATGAGATATCAATACCAAAATAATAAAAAATTTTAAAAAAAATAGCTATATTTGTAAAAATTAACACTTTTTTTATCTCATAATCATTTTATGTAACACAAATATGTATTTATAGAAGGGGCACGTTATAATATATTAATAACAATATATTAATCGATTTCTAAATATATATATATATATATATAATTATTACAAATACAATAATGTTCTATGGATTGTATATAGTACTGAAACGAATAAAGCAATTCACCGTTACGAACTCTGTATGGACAGACAGTTAAGCGCGCGATATTATTGCATCAACTCGATAATAGCGCTTGTAATTAGCGTTAACGAAATCCACGCCTCGGCCGCGACAACTTCGCTCACCTTCAGTTACTCTTTGACCGTTCAAACGACTTTTCATTATACGCATGTTACATTACTTGCAAGATCGGAATTGGCGAAATTAAAAATCTAAAAAATTCAGCAATGTATACAGAATAATATGTTGATTCGCCGCTGTACATTATCGGCTGAGATTGTGTCAATCACTCGGTGAATAGAATGTAACGATCATTGTTAGCGCAATTACTCATGTAACAGCACTCGTACAATAAGTGGCGATATGTTGAGCAACTCCGTGAATGAACAATCTGTCTAAGTGTTATTTAATTGCCGAAGGCGGTTCGAGTGTCCTTTCGCATCTTTACTGCCGTTTAGTGTCTATTGCGTAATCACGCAAAACTGCATATTCAAAAGTTCATTAGGCGTAAGTGATAACGTCAGGCGATATCGATTCAATTTCTCTCACGTCGAAGACCACAGAAGAAATTTCAATACCAGATTTTCAGTTATTTGTAAGAGATCGTAAAAAAGATATTAAACCTAACGAACTTTTCTCAATATGTTCCTATGCACACTTGGAAATAACAACAGCTTTAACACGAAACGGTGCTTTAACTGTCACCAAACCCTTTGTGTATGATTCATAGATTTTATCATGCGGTATCGACGAATTTCTATAATTGGTTCTAATATTTATCTGTCTAGGGATCCTACACATAGCTAAAATAGGTAAGTCGGTTTTTGCCTATACCGTTTTGTAAAATAGGACGAACAGAATGATTATTAAAACCATTTAGTTCCGAAAAGACACACATTTTCATGTAAATAAATATTTTCTAAAGGTATCTACTATTTTGCACCTATGCAAATCTTATCTATAATTTCGAAAAAGTTTAAACAACAACAAAAATCCACGCCCATCATCGGTTTGAATACCAATGTCTCATTCGACTATTACTAATTCCTTTTAAAGCATCCCTTTCTATTTTAAACACCAAATAAATAACTCCTCGCATATTTCTTCATACGTAGATATATCTATACAAGAGTGGTAGGTAGCTCCTACACGAGAGAGTATCAAAATAAATTTATAAAGTTATATGTTATAATTAAAATATATGTAGCATTAATTACACTTTAATATTCGTTATACTGCTATATAATACAATGAACTATCAAAAACAGTGGCTTGAATTTTATCGTAAAG